>JAHWFO010095468.1:1660751-1757861 GCA_023313115.1 Rhysida immarginata | reverse complement strand
AAGTTTTATGTGGATCAGTGGTTTCCTGTTATCTTTATTGAAGTTCGTCCACAGTGTCCGGCTCCAGTTCTCTCTTAGAAACTTTACTTTTATTTTCAGATTTAATGAAAAACCTCTATCGCAGGTCACGGTCGGCGCTGGTGCGATCTATGCGGCACCTGGCGTGATCTGTTTTCCTTAGCTTCTCGAAACAATGGAAAATGGCCGAAGCTCGATGACCATGAATATCTATAGACCGTGATTCAAAGTATTTAAAAGCGTATTTTTAATTAATTAACATTTTACTTTGACCAATTGTTAAGTTTACTTTGTTTACCTTTACAATGCTCTGTTTCTGACATTAAAAATCAGAATTGATCTAACAATCAAACAAACTTTGCATACACGATGAGATTTCTCGCCATCCGCCATCATAGTAAGGGCAACTTCCGGTGGCGTCAAGTTTTTCGCCAGAAGCGCCATCCAATTATTTATATGGTCGGTGGTCGGGGCGAATAAGGCGGGATTTTTGAAAGAGAGAAAGGAACAAGGAGAGGAGTGCGAGCCAGGGCTATACTAGATCTGGTGCGAGCGATCCATGATATCGGAAGTGGTTAATGAAGTTCCGTCACGAGCGAGCGGGAGCTTCCAAAAGACACAGGGGCATAGCTAGAATTTTTTAAACGGGGGGGAGAGGGTACCTAATGAAATCTTGGCTATTCTTTTTTTATTATTATTAAAACGACGTACATTTGAAAACTTCGCATAGACTAAATGGCTCCTCTATAAAAAATTGTTGCACAGGAATACTTCAAACTTAATTTATATTTATTGACTCCTTATAAATTCTTTCTTTACATCTTGAATTTTTTTCCGACGGGGGGCACCGGACCTGGTGGTCCCCTCCCCTGGCTACGCCCATGAGACTACTCGATTAAATGATTCGAGCGGTTTGAAACTAAGCCCGGTAGCAAGTGGAAATTTTCCCTCGTCGTCCTCAGCCGCCTGCAGCGCGAGTGAAGCATGGGATTGCGTTAAGCAGGTGGACTCGTTAAATAATGCAGTGATTTTTAAAGACTTTTGCAGCCCATCGTCAGCTTCAGCTGGAGTACAACTTAACCCCGCCGCCTCTACTTAACTACGCAGTTTTCGTCGGCAGCCATCGGCCTGTGAGTTCAGAAGTTCACCGTGCATCCTTCGTCGCAGAGCGCAAGGAGTGTGGAAAGCAAGGAGTGGCTTCAGAGTGGCTTCGTATTATGGAACTCGGTAACCGATAATCGTCGGTCAGCGCCGTACACTGTAGTAAAAGTACCGTCACCAGCCCAGCAGCCTCCATATTCTGCCTTGTCAGACGACTTTTTACGCTGCCTAGCAGTAATTCAAGGAATGCCGAGGGTTGCAGCTCCACAACATTGGATAGAAATCTTAGAGACTGACAAAGACTCAGCGCAGCTCCTTCATTTGGTATTGCCCTGGGGAATTCAAGCGCTCATCGTTGCAATTTCTTTTTCCCTCTCGTTCCTTCTCTCGCGCGCGTGGCTAAATTTCGATTTCTCTTGTTAATACAGCAGGTTAAGAAATTCTATGTTAGGCTGTCGCTTGTATAATAAGTGTTTGTTCTATCTTCTTGTTTCTAATTTTAGTGTGGTTTCCTCGTTGGGCCCCTTAAACGCCGTATGCGTCGCCGTTATCCAAAGCGGTACAGGTTTCATTAACTTTTATAAGAAGTTTCTCAAGAGTTGAACTCTCATTATCATTATTTTCAATTTAACTAAAGTTAACAAAATCAACTGTCATACTTTATATATAATCTCCTTTCCGGGCCACTGAGTTATTAAAAGTGGGTATTGGCAAAAACTTTACTCTAAAATTATATCCGAATTTTGTACCATTCAATGTAAATTTTAATGTAAGGCCGTATTATTAAACAAACCTTCAGGTTACACTTGTTTATCCTGTAAGAATTAATATGTATATAAAAAAAACATTTTACGTTTGCCTCGTGACAGAGGGTAACATTTACTTATTTATTTCTTTATTTATATTTTAGAAATAAATTTATCCATTTGCATGTATAACACTGTGCTCGTTACTTTATTTAATTATTTACGCTTTCACAAACTTTTCTATTAAACAAGAAATTAAGCTTTCCGAGGAAGGTATAGGAAAGTAGCGGAAGCCCTGAATTCATCTTTTTTTTGCCCCATCATCTGCACTTTTTAACCCCTCAAATTTTTTTAATCTAAAAATTGATTTTCTTGAACTTAGTATTTAGAAAATATAAATGAACCCTGTCTTCTTTCTTTTCTCATCATTTTCGATCGAATGATATATCACACGCCATATGTTGTCATAGGTGTCATATGTTGTCTAATGACCAAGTGACTGCCACCCCATAACTCCAGCCCAAATCTCATAGGAATGTAGTTTTTACCTACAGGAATATGCATATCGAACTTCACTCCCTTACATACCTGAATACCACGTAGATCACTTGGTCCCCTTTAATTTCCACCCCCGTAATTCCGACTCCAGTGGGCCAATCAAAACCAAACTAAATAGTGAAGGTACTCATGCCCATAGTAATTTACATGCCCAATTTCAACCTTCTAACTCAGAAAAATGCAGAATGGGGACGGACGGACAGACGGACATTGCGAAACCAATAAGTAGCTCCATTCTTCCGCTACTTAGTAATCCGTGACAGTGGGTTATTACTTGGCATAAGAGATTCGTAGATTCCTGCTTTTGCGCCATATTCTCATCCTGTCACTGGCATGGTGGACAAGTAACTGAAACTCGTCAGACCAGGATACTGTTTTCCATTCATCTTGCTCTTATTTCATCTTGGCCCATAGTAGGCGAGCTTTTCAATATTTCTGAGACAGAAAAAGCCTGATGGTCCCATGTTTTATTACCAATCACGGACAAGATTCGCCGCGATATGCACCTTTCGTGTATGGTTTTTGTGTATCCAGAGACATAGCGAGTATAAGTGGCGCCGGGGGCATGGTGTATAAATGGCGTCCCCCGTCCAGCAATTTTGTTCTCGTGGCGCTCTCCTAACAAGGGACATATGTCCACTCTTGCTCCCCTCCTAGCTAAGCCACTGTGTGTATTTATGTTGTATTGAGCTCCGTTCTGTTTCCGCAGACGATACGTGTCAGTCGCCTGCTACCTCTTTTACTCACAAACTATTCCGTGCTTATCACTTGAAGTTTTGTTGCAGAACTGCCGTTCTCTGAATCCGAGATATTGTTACCAACCCGAGATGCTGTTGCATGTGAAAAACTAAAGATATTAACTGTTTCCGAAATACCAGAACCAGCTCTTCAATCAAGCCTTGTTCGTAGTCGTCAAATCCTTTTATCTTATCCATGTTTAGGTTAACTGTTCTGGCAAACAGAATGTGCAGACAACGTACATGTTTTTTATGCACTACACGATGTCATTATGTTATCGTGATTTGCTTGCGAACGCTTCCCTATAATTTGTATTTGTGTATACGGGGCAATGTTCAATTTTCTTTACGCTTTTGTGTGACAGAAACTGACGATAGGAACAGTGTATATTTCGCTAGTTCTTCAAAGGTGTTTTACGTACGAGAGATCTGCGTATATCGTTCATGACATTTCATTAAACTTTCACTTTGAAGCTACCCATTGTCGCCTTCCCAAGGTGAAATTTATTTTTGTCGTAATAATTTTCATCTTCTTTTGATAACAAAATTAACAGGATATTTAAATATAATCGATCATTCAGTTGATGACTATGCTGTATAAGAACTAAATGAAATAATACGAGCGTATTTCTCACCATCTTCGATGCTTGTCTTGTGATCTCCCAGCGCATCTAGGTAGTAATTTTTATAAGTTTTCCGTTGCTTAGCTATTGTCAACATTTTTTCCGAAGGCTCAAGTGCATCAATGTTAATGAAGCCGTATCTCTTCAGCTAGAAAAAAAATATTATTTAAAACAACAAAATTAATAAAATATTCATTATTAAGTTATAGTAATTTTATTCGTTCATGGTTATTGGATTTTATCTATCTTATTTATTTATTTATTTATTTATAAATTCATTTACAATGTCCCTATCCGAATCCAGTAAGGCCTGTGGCCGACAAGTGTGGTCTCCGGTGGGTATTGAAATACATGATTTACTATATTTGGAATAATAGTTGGATCACAATAATATTAAAACTTCTTATTAATTCTAATAAACATATTGCAAGATAGCAAAAGTATATATGAATTTAATTTATAAGTTATTACTAGTGTTTGAGTTGAGGTAAGTGATTGATTTAGATTAGTGATGTCCGTTGGATCCGGATCTCTGATTTGGATCTGATAATATCCGGATTCGGATCTAGAAATATCCGGATCCGGGTCCGTATCCGGATTTCGGATCTCTGATATCGGATCCAGTTTTCGGATATCGGATATCAGATCCGGATTTCGGATCTAGGATATCGGATCAGGATTTCGGATCTAGGATATCGGATCAGGATTTCGGATCCTTTCGCTGGATGCATATTAAGACTAATTAGGACTTAAGAGGACTAGGCTATCACTTAATAAAAACTTTTATAAACTGCTTTCAGAAAAAGCATCCAAGATCCGGATCAGAGACCTCGGATCCAAGTTCCGGATCTCGGATTTCTGACCAACATCCGGTTCTCGGATCTAGGTCCGAAACCAAAGATCCGGATATCCGGATCTTGACATCACTAATTTAGATTAGTTGGTTAAAGGTTTGGTATTGAATTGATAGGTTTAAGGAATAGTCTTATATTTCTTTTAAAGGCGGCTGGGGTATGGGCATCCCGTAGATTCTGAGGCAAGATGGACCACAATTTTATTCCGGCATGCGAAGTGCAGTTTCTTTGGTAATTCCGTCGGGCGAATGGGCGTCTTATTGAAGGGGCAGATCTGGTGGAATATGGGTGGAGTTCGTGTTGAAATTGTAATATGGGAGGATTAGATACTTTTAAGATGTCGTTAATTATCTTAAATGTAAACGATAATATTTGCTGGATATATATTTGATGGACTGTTAATATTCTAAAATGTTTAAAGTACTGAGTTATCGAATTTGAGCTTGGGAGTTTTAATAATATTCTGAGAAACCTTTTTTGAAGGCGTAGGATTCTGGTTAAATTGGTGTTAGATGTTGAGCCCCAGAATTGAGTGAATTAGCGTATTATATAGTAGTAATAATATTTCGGAGGGGAGATATTAATGTTGGGAAATTATTCCTATTTTTTTACTTAGAGTTTTCGATAGTTCATTTATATGATTGTTCGAAGAAGAGTCGGATGATGTGTGTAAACCTAAGTATTTGAAAGTATTAATGCCAGATTTAGGGTTTGAGTTAGAGTGAATAAGCAACTCATGTGGGTCGAATTGTTTGTTTCTTTGTGTAAAGATCATGTATTTGGTTTTTATTAATGTTAAGGGATAGCTGATTTATTTGTATTCAATTGCTTAAACTGGATAATGAACAGTTGATAGTGTTTTGGAGATTTATAATCGAGACGTCTGAGTAACAAAGAGTTACATCGTCGGCATATAGGATTGTAAAAGTAGGTTTGAGTGCGAGCGCCAGGTCGTTTATAAAAAGGTTAAAAAGATAATATGGAGCCTTGAAGTACTCCGTGGTTGCGGGTTAGAGTTGAAGAAGTTATATTACCAATGGTTAATGTATATTTTCGATCGGATAGAAATTCTATTAACCAATTTAAAGATGGTCCTCGGATGTTGTAGAAATTAGTAAGTTTGTATATTAAAAGATGTAGCGGGATAGAATCGAAGAGCTTCGAGAAATCCAAAAATATAGAAACTACTAATTTGTTATCCGCATTATTCATACACTCACAGCAATTTCCAGATCGTAGGACTCATTTTATTAGGTTATAGCTCTCTGACTCGATTATAAGAATACAGTAGTACTTCGTAGATAAGTTGTACCATCCATCTTCACGTGTTTACGAACCCCCGACTCATCTAACAGCGCCATACACAGCTTTACGAGCCAATTCATAGGAAATGGGAATCATTTCCGGTAGAGATACGAAGGCTGTGGTCAAAAACCCTCACCGGTGAGAGAATGATGACGTAATTTCTCACTGGGCTACCCGTCTTTTTCTCGGTGAGGACGGTTAGACTAACCGGTTAGCAAATTTCCTTTTTGCAGCAAGAATAAGCAGTATACCTCAAAAGCAACCAATAGAACGACGCTTTTCCGCGTGACGTCACCAGAAAGCATGTGCTGCCCGTTCGTTCACTTCGCTATCTCGCTCGCTCGCTACGGCTCATGCCATTCGATAAACGAAAGTGTTTAATCAAAATACTCACATGAATAGGTACCATGTATTCCGCTGATTGATGATTGCAAGGATAGTCGAAATGCGCATACGGGTCATTAAACTTTAATGTGGACAAGAGGTTCTGTTTTCTTCTGTCTTTATATTTATCCACAGTTACTCGGTTTTTCCAAAAATACTCACGTACCAAACTGCTTTTACAAAACATTTTGAAAGTCAGACTTTAGAGAACCATCTTAAGCTTAAAAAAACAAATAGATACAACAAACCTGCTGCATGCAACATATAGAAAGTTAAGTAGGGGGTAAACAATGGTGGTGTCAAATTTTACCTTTGACCTCGAATTTTGCACCTTGCAATTTATAACTCTGAAAAAGTTACAGGTAGAGATTTCAGACAAATTATTAATTGTACAGTTGTATAGCTCAAAACGCTGATTTTAACAAAAAAAAAAAAAAAAAAAACCGAAAAGAAAAGAAAAAAGATTAAAAATATACGCTACAGCTGGCTCGGTGGCCGAGAGCATTACATGCTTGTGTAAGGTACACATCATTTCCACCGCTTCCATGTGCACTGCCATCAAGAACTGAAAGCATAGGATTATGATAAACGTATGGAGTTTTGCAACTGGCTTCTGTGTTGTGTTGAAGAAACTGCTGGTTTTATTAACTATTTCTGTGGTCAGACGAGGCCCAGTTTTCCCCAGATGGAGTAGTTACCAAATATAAACTTTATTACTGCGCAGATGTGAACCCCCAATCGCTGCAAGATGCAACACATCAGCAGAACTAGAGAATAAATGTGTGGTGTGGACTATGGAATGGCATCTTGGTGGGACCTATTTTCTACAATGGTTGCCTTACAGGAAGGAGTAAGGTAGACAGAAAAGATTTTGTATGGCTTCGTCTCAGACTTTTTAGACAAGTTGCCTTCAGTGCAGTTCCGCCGCATGTGGTTCCAGCATGATTGGGCACCTCAATGTTTTGAAGCCATTGCACGTCAACGACTGGGTTTATTTTTAATTTCTTTTTATTTTGTTAAAATCAGCGTTTTGAGCTCTGTAACTATGCAATTGGAAATTTTTCTCTACCTGTGTATCGGTTACAAATTGCATGGCGCAAAATTCGAGGTCAAAGGTCAAAATTGACACCACCATTGTTTAATCCCTACCTAACTTCCTACATGTTGCCTGCAACAGATTTGTTTTGAAATTCTATCGGGGGTAACAGACTTTTGACTCGCTCTGTTTATTGATAGACCGTAACTGAATTTAAAAATTTGAGAAAATAATAGGGTATATATACTGTGTAGGGTATATAAAATTTGATCGAATTCTAACGAGAAGTTTCCCAGTTACGCTTTCACCGCGTAACGCGTGCTCACTTGTGAGTACTAACCAACACGTCTTACGATGTTGACTGCGGAATGCGGATACTACTCGTTTGAATTCGATCAAATTTTAACGGTATAGACAGTTGTTATGTTCGCTATTATTTTCCTAAATTTCATCTTCTCAGATGTTATAGAACCTGAGTTATTAACGTGTTGATCTTGGTGGTGGCATTTTTATGTCGGTTTATATCTCAGTTATCGTTTAAATTCGTACCCATGTTCATAGGAACGTTTTTGCTCAGAATCATCCATACTACCTTCCCTAAACGTTTATGCGTTGAGTTTGGAATCACCCTGTATGTTGGTTTTCCAAAAATTTTTAAAATATTTAATTTTTAATTTATTTCAATTAAAAATTCTAATGAAATATTCCTAGCAGCCGGAATCCAGAAAATTAGATATAGCAAGATCATAAAAAACTAAAACTTTGCTGTATGTAACAATTTTTTGTCACAATTCATAGTTTGCAATTGTTTCTCACTTATTACTTACTATCACATTTTCAAAACATAAGCATAATTTCAAATAGTTATTTTTGTAGATCCTTACAGAGTGAATATTAAAACAACGAAAATCTAAGGAATTCTCACACTTTGTATCTATTTCATTTCAGTATAAAATCAAGGTGATCTAGAACAAGGTGGGGGTCAGTTTGCCGGAAGTAGTAAAAATTGCCTTACTGCGCAAGCGTATTTTGACGTCACTAGATGACATCGAAACCTATACCCGCTAAATCGAAACCTCAACAGAAACTAAAACATGGCGGCAATGAAAGCAGTCGTGCGATAGCCACACTTGACGACTCGTTCATTTCCTTCACAATTCTCATTCTTTATACTATATAATTTAATTAAATAATAATGCCATTATATGAAGGGACTTACGTAATTTATAATTATTGTAAAATGTACTTACGTATTATCTTTTTAATGTGAACACAAGAACAAACAATTCCTGTGCGTTGTTTGCTGAAGTAAAAAATACTTGCTACTGAATGTATGCTTTAAACCCTAAGTTGGTTCGATAATTGAAAATGATAGTAAGGCGAGATTGTTGCGATCGACACGAACATTTTAAATACACAGTGCATCCATTAAGTTTTAGGACTGTCATGATTAAAAATACTTACAGGAAAGAAACTGCAAATTTTATTATTAACTATTCAATATATACTACTGTTTATAAAAATCGCAACACCCTGATGGAATGGTCTAATCCATATGCAATTTGCAATATTTGCATACAATGGGTCAGAGTATAAATGATTAGATTTTCAGAGTAATTGCTTGAAAGAACACCATGCCTCGACGACGACGAAGGGTAACATATCAACAGCTGACAGACTTTGAAAGAGGACGCATAATTGGTCTGCGTGAAGCGGGATGGTCGTATCGTGACATTGCTGCTCGTGTAGGACGTAATGCAACGACAATTATGCGTGCATGGAGGCAGTGGAGCGAAGAGAACAGGGCACACCGAAGACCAGGCTCAGGAAGACCCAGCACGACGACACCGCAAGATGACAGACACCTCTATCGCATGTGTGTAGCAGATCGTACAGCCACTTCCACAGTGTTAGCACAACAATGGGGTGCTACAGTAGGCAGGACAATGTTCACCAGACACGTTCCCAATAGAACATGTGTGGGACAGGGTTGCTCATCGATTGGCTCGTCAGACTCCTGCAGCAGCAACTGTGGAAGAACTGTATACCCATGTAGACAGAGCATGGCAGGACATTCCCCAGGCCCTTATTCAGAGCTTGTTTGACTCAATGCCACGACGTTTAGAGGCTGTAATTGCATTCCACGGTGGTTTCACCCGATACTAATGTGACAATAAAACGCATTGTATTGACCTGAAAATCTAATGGTTTCTTTTCTGACCCATGATATGCAAATGCTCCAAATTTAATGCAGATTGGGCTATTCCATCAGGGTGTTGCGATTTTTATAAACAGTAGTGTATATTCCTTCTAAGCTTACACGCTTCTTTGCACGGTCGTAAACTCCCTGGTTGATGTTAACTATCAGCACATCGCGCGATAACTGATCATGCGACCAAGGTAAATGAAATTTACTGAGACTAAATAGAAAAAGGGTTATATATCAGTTCGTTAGAAGGGGAGTGGGTGTCTTGAAAATGTAAAATCATTTACCTTGGTCTCATGTTCACTCATCGCGCAATGTGCGGATAGTTAAGCGAACACAGAGACAAGGACGATAACGTATTTCTCATTATCATTAGGCCTAGTTATCATTCCTCGTTAAGATTTCGAAATTGATTCGTCGGAACCGTTGGCAGTTAAGAGACAGATGATAATTTCGATATTATTTCTTAATAACTTTATTTATGCAGGCATTAGGAAATTTTAATTTATAAAATTGTAAGTTTACAAATAAACGTTTCTTCAGAAATCAACGTAAGAGTTTTGTTTTTTTACGTGAAAACGTTTTCTTTTGTGACCAGAATAATGGCTACATCACACGCCGGAAGTAAAGCCATAAGTCATCCAGTGACGTCTCAATACGCATGCGCGTTAAGCACTTCTGACAAACTGGACCTACCTGTTATTCTAGATTACCTTGGTATAAAATAGTGTATAATTAAAAACTTTTTAATAGTCAGTTCCGTCTCTCAATATATGTGTGTGATAGGCCGTATCAAGCTGATGAAATGTGTGTTCAAGTGGATTTTATTAATATGATGTGTTTTGTTTTTTAAAACTTAATATGATTCTCTAAAATCTGACTTTCAAAATCATCCTGCACGCGCATCATCTCATTAACTTTTAGAGTACGCGCTGAGCCGAACCTATATGCTTATTACGCGTTTTCCCCAATGCAATTGTACCGATTTCGGCTATCTTCGAACTAAATTTATCAATTGGCTAAACACTATTTAATAACGTTATATTCGTTCATGGCTCGTCGTTACGAGTGGTTTGATATGTTACTTACTATATCTTAACATGGAAAAATTTTTTTTTGGGGGGGGGTATCACAATAGTACAATTAGAGCGCGTGCCACTGTACAGATTTCGACCATCTTCGAACTCGTCCGTGCCATTTCCCATATCTATCGATTGGTGGAAACAGATTTTTAAAATCTTTAATACTTTCCGAGAAAATCGAGTTACGGACAGACGGACGGACGGACAAGGCCAAAGCATAAAGCACCTTTCGGTACTTAATAACAGTTCAAGTATAATCAGAGAAAGAGTTCAAATATTAAGAGAGCAATTTTGCAAATTTTTTATGTGTTTGACTTTTCACTGCATTACAAACATCTCTCCTCAAATCTCTCGCCAGAAAATAAAAACTAGTCTGGATATAATACAAAATTCAGGGTTTACAAAATACATTCACTAAACACTTAAATTCTCGTGGCTACTCCTTACAGGACGTTAGTATTTATATTCTTCATGGAGATATAAAGGTTTCTTTAAAAAGGTCGAAATGTTTTCGTAAGTTTTTTGTTTATAACACGCAGGATTTTCAACCCAATGCAATGCCATTTACAGGAATCTTGACAAACTACAGTACAGACAACACCCTGCAATCAGAATACAAAAATATTAAATATTTGATGAAATATGACCATTTTTACTAAATAATGTTTAACTGCGCATGCGTTACCAAATTGTCTTTTGCATAATTTATTAGCCAAATGTATAGAGCTACTCTTATAAAAAGCCCAAGCAAATATCTTGAAAATTCAGAAAGATATCGTCGATAGAATGAGTTGAATTTCAGTTGCTCTCAAAAATAAACAGAACGATAAGGGGTTTTCTCCAAATTTTTATTTTTGGATCGGACACCAGTATCAACTTCTTCTCCTTACGCTGACATGAAAAAATATTGACTTCATATTGACTTCATATCAGCGTAAGAAGAAGAAATTGATACTGGTGTCCGATCCAAAAATAAAAGTTTGGAGAAAGCCCCTTATCGTTTTGTTTATTTTTGAGAGCAACTGAAATTCAACTCATTCTATCGGCGATATCTTTCTCAATTTTCAAGATATTTGCTTGGGCTTTTTATAAGAGTAGCTCTATACATTTGGCTAATAAATTATGCAAAAGACAATTTGGTAACGCATGCGCATGCGCATGCGCAGTTAAACATTATTTAGTAAAAATGCTCATATTTCATCAAATATTTAATATTTTTCTATTCTGATTGCAGGGTGTTGTCTGTACTGTAGTTTGTCAAGTTTTCTATAAATGGCATTGCATTGGATTGAAAATCTTGCGTGTTATAAACAATAACTTACGAAAACATTTCGATCTTTATAAAGAAACCTTTATATCTCCATGAATATACGTGCTATTCTCATACAAATGAACACAGAAAAGTAAAACAAGCCTCTTAAGCATATGCTACAGCTACAATGCATTTCAAGCTTTATTTTATACAGGGTGATTCCAAACATTATTTTTTTGGTTCACTTCTATGCTGGTCCCCTATTTGCCTTCGGGAAAAAACCTTCCCTGAAATATATGAGGTGTAACATCCTTTTTACACCCCTGAAATTTCAGGCTAATTCGTCAAGTATTTTTCTAGATATTCGACAAAACGTCTAAAATCGAAAGTGTCCGATTACTTTTGGGCAGATGGTGTATATATGTGTCAATACTTTTCAGGTGCCTGTGGTGTGTTCATTGAAGAATAGTCAGAGCAGAGTTGATTCTTCAGTTTTAATGTGAATGGCGTGCTCCAAATTTCTTTTCTATAAATTGCGTCTGAATCATTTATGGGTCAAATTGACCGTGTTTTTGTGGTGTGTTAGCCAAGTGCTTCATTCCGTGCAATTTTTACCCAATGTAAATTTAGTGTGTGTAGTGCTCCGACAAATATATGAATGTATTCAGTGATATCAATATCCTTTCTTTACGAGAAGATAAGTGTGTGTTTTGTGCGTATTGCTGCGTTTAAGTGAATCAATTGTGAGTGCGCAGTAACAAGAAAAGCGCTCGAGTTTTCGCAGTGTTTAATGTGTTTGGCATATCGTGATTTATGCCCGCAGTGAATCTGCAGTATGTGATGGTGAGTTGCATAAGTACGAGGGGAGATCAAAAAGTAAGTTGCACTTCCACGGTATGGCCATTTATTACACGACCTATACAAAAGCAACACGGCTATAGCAGCATACAATGTAGGTTCACTTTTCCACACAGTCCCCAAGAGACCCTAAACATTTATCCGAATGATTAACCAACTTTTCGATTCCGGATGCATAGAAATCTCCTCCAGCGTTTTGTAACCACACGGTGACAGCCGCCTTCACCTCCTCATCGTTTCGAAATCGTTGTCCACCGAGTTCCGTTTTGAGCTTACCGAAAAGATGAAAGTTGCATGGCGCTAAGTCGGGACTGTATGGAGGATGTTGCCAAACCTCCCACTTGAATCGCTGCAGCAGTTCGCACGTTTGGCAAGCCTTGTGAGGTGTTGCGTTATCGTGCAACAAAATCACACTGGCGCTCAATTTCCATATACAGCAGTGATTTCACGATGAATGTCCGTGCAATTCACCCGTCTGGCCCATAGAAATCGGATTGCTGCTCGCACCTCCAGTTTGGAGTGGACATCCAGTTGATGCGCCATTGCTTTTAGCCCGCTAGTCACACAAAACACGACGGGAAACCACAGCAACCGTCCTATACGACGTCTGCGCAGTTAATGTCCCTTTCTCCGCTTTGCCCAAGATTGCGACACACAGCGCACTCCTGCGGCGAGTTAGTGCAACTTACTTTTTGATCTCCCCTCGTATAAAGTGGTGCTGTGAGTCGACGTTGAGTACTACAAATTAAAGTGCTTTTGGTGCGACGCCTAATCATAAGGATCAGCCTCCCTACCGATTTAAATGTTACAGTCAGGTCTGCCGTCCGACACTGGTAACAGCAACTTATGCATCAATTAAGTCTTTTGCTTCATGCACCGTCCGGTTCGTCTCTGAAGTAAAGCGCCCCGAACATTTCTTCAGTTATTTTCAATTATTGACTTTTTGCACGTTCCCACTGTAATAAATAGTGAAATAAAAATTACTTCTATTTCATTTTATTTTGCCTTGGTTTCCGTCTCTTGTTCCAGTTCACCACGTAACAAATCCTCTAGGTATCTACGTGGAGAAGTAGATAAACACTTGTACTTTCATCTGCACTTAGTTGTTTACCTGTACGTTTTGTAATTTTCTTGGGAAAAAATAAATGGCGTTACTTTCTGACATCTCCTTGTACATTTTGCCATGACGGAAAGATCTTGAATTTTCTGGAATACTTTGAAATTATCCAAAGGCCCTTAGCAAAGTCGGTCCTATCGACCTATCAGAAATGGCAGCCTTATCTTAAATTTATTAAAGAAATTGTGCCCACAGATAGAGCTAGGCAAAGATCAACCACCTCCTTTGTATTGAATTCGTACTGATGATGATTGTATTGCAAGCGAAATACACTGAAGAGCCAAAACATAATGACACATCACCACATTATGAATGAACTCGTCTGGATCACGTGGAGGGCAAGTAATTAAGTAGGAATGTACACTACCCTATCAAAAGTCATGGGACACCATCACTTTAATAGAAACACTCAAAAATATACATATATTAGTATCTTGTTGGTCCACCTTTTGCTGCTATCACAGCTCTCTGGGGCATACTGTCCACAAGTGTTTGATACGATTCGACAGATAATTTGCGCCATTCTGCCAAAAGTATCTTGGACTGTTCGGTCACGGATTTCGGGCGTTGCGCACAAGCGCGCAATCGACGTTCCAACACGTCCCACAGATGTTCGAGGAGGTTCAGATCGGGACTCTGGGCAGGCCAGTCAAGTTATCGAACCCCCTTTTCATCAAACCATGTGTCTCCAGCCCTTGCTTTATGGCAAGGTGCGTTATCGTGCTGAAACAGAAAAGGGGGTTTGCCGAAGTGCTGCCAGAGAGATGGGAGTGCTGCGTTGTCCAGAATGTGCTGCACCCAACCCATATAATGAAAAGCACCCCCACGCTATCACCGACCCTCCGCCGAACTTCATCGTGGGCACAACACAGCTTGGCAGATAACGTTCGCCGGGCGTTTGCCATACCCAAACCCGTCCATTCGATTGCCAGATGGTGTAGCGAGACTCATCACTCCATTCAACCATTCGCCATTGATCCAGAATCCAATGTCGTCGCTCTTTGCACCATTGCAATCTCTTCGCTGCGTTGCTAGTGCTGATGTGAGGTTTGTGGGCTGCCGCTCTGCCATAAAAACCCATTGCATGCAGTTCCCTGCGAACAGTCAGGGTGCTCACATTTGTTTCCGTCGACTCTATGAACGATCTTGTCAGTCTATCAAGCGATGTGTGACGGTTTGCAGTGACCACTTTACGAAGAGCCCTTTGGCCGACATGATCTTGGGTCTTCCAGTCCTAGACGGAACACTCGTGGTGCCTTTCTCTTTCCATCCCCGGATGACGTTGTGAACGGTCGATTTCGGGATGTTTAGGAGGGTTGACGTCTCTCTTACAGTTTTGCCTGCGAGATGGCACCCAGCAATTGTACCTCTTTGGAAGTTTGAAAGCTTTTTTCTTTGAGACATTCTTACAGCATTCACGCAAGCATCATCTCATAATAACATAGCCTCTGTTATGTAGTGCTGGAAAGAATGCCAACAGTGAAATTGCAAAGGAATTTATGCAAATCAGGGTTGTCCCATGGCTTTTGATAGGTTAGTGTATTTAACTGCTGCTGGAGAAGGCAAGGAATCAGTCTTGCACTTAATTTTGCGAGTGATGGGAAAGGCTGCTGATCTATGCGAATTTGATAGAGGGCAGATTGTAATGGCCCGAAGACTCGGAATGAGCATCTCCGAAACTGCACGACTGGTAGGTTGTTCACGATCTGCCGTTGTTAGTATTTATGCAAAGTGGATAAATGAGGGTGAAACCAGCAGTAAACGACAAGGCGTTGGACGCCCACGCGTCATCAAAGAAAAAGGACGTCGGAGACTGTCCCGCTGGGTAAAGCAAGATCAGCGCCAGACAATGGCTCAGCTGATAGCCCGATACAATGCAGGTCCAAGTGCAAGTGTTTCGGAACACACAATTCAGCGGACACTGTTGGATATGGGCCTGCTTAGCAGACATCCCACTCGTGTGCCTCTGTTGACTAAGCGTCATTGTCAACTACGCCTACATTGGCCGAGAACATCAGGACCATGGATAAGATTTGTCTGGTCGGATGAATCACGATTTCTTATCACGTCGATGGTCGTGTCAGGGTACGCCGACTTCCAGGCGAACAGTTGCTCCCCCCCCCCCCCTGTACAGCAGGCCATACTCAGGCTAGGGGTGGCAGTATTATGCTTTAGGGGACGTTCTCATGGGCGGCTATGGTAGAACGGACCATGAAAGCTGCGGACTAGCTGAACATCAGAGCGGACCAGTTGCACCCTTACATGGCGTCTGTCTTCCCAAATGGAATCTTCCAGCAGAACAACGCCCCATGTCACAAGGTTCGAATTGTGTTGGAGTGGTTCGAGGAGTATAAGGATGAATTCCAAGTAATTTCCTGACCACCTAACTCGCCGGATCTTAATCTGATAGAGCACATTTAGAATGTCATGGAGTGGCAGCTCAGAGCTCAAACATCACCATATCGGAATATCTCGACTTTGCGTGGCCGCTGCTTAGACATTTGGTACAACCTGTCTCCAGTCATCTACCAAGAACTTGTGGCATCCATGCCAAGGCGAGTTGCAGCTGTTTTGCAGGCCAAAGGTGGCGCAACGCGTTATTGAGTAGGTGGTCATAATGTTTTGGCTCTTCAGTGTATACATGCATGGACAAATAAACCTTAATGTAGACAAGTGAAAGGTCCCTCTCTCCCTATTTCCAAGTCAGTAAATATTTAGTGTTGTTGGTAACTATTCTATTCCTTTAATTTTAATTTTATTTTATAGATGTTTTAAAAATAGTTATTACGAGACAAATAAAATGTAAAAATATTATGGTCTCTAGAAGTTGGCACCATCATACGTAGCTAAGCAAATTTAAATATTTTCAAAACTTTATTGATTTAGCTTAGTAACTGCGATCAATCCAAAATTATTTAGGGCTTTAAACTTTATATAAACAATTCAATGTAATGAATGTCGAGAACTATTACGTGAACTTACTTCTTCTCCGACTCTCCCAGTCCCCGCTGCTACATCAATTATCCGCAATGTTTCCTTCACATCGGGAGAATAATATTCGACCATGAATTTCGTGATGATTTCAGGTCCGTTATAAACTCCAGGTCTCATCTCCTAGAAAATATAATAGCAATCTAAATTTACTACAAACATCTGAAAGTGCACCTAAATTTAGCATGCTATCAAGAATTCAAAGATAAGATTACAAAAGCAATACACAAGCACTGGAGAATATTGTAGTTATTATTAAGTACCGAAAGGTGCTTTATGCTATCAGTGTGGGGAAACGTATCTGTCTGTCCGTCTGTCTGTCTGTCTGTCTGTAACTCTAACTCCTCCAAGGATATGAAAGATTTTCAAAATCCGTTTTCGTCAGTCGATGAATAAGATTCATGGCACGAACCAATCACAAATATTATCTAAATCGGCTCATTGCAACGTGCACAAATGGTACCTCTATTTTCCCGCTTAGCAATTTTCAATGGGAAGATATATTGAGCAATATATCAAACAAATCGTAATGATGAGATAGAAGCGGTTATTCATTACTATTTTCGTCAGTCGATGAATATGGTACATGGCACGAACCAATCACTAATGTTATCTAAATCAGTTCAATAGCACGTGCACAAATGGTACCTTCACGACCCCACCTAGCAATTTTCAATGGAGAGATATAATAAGTAATATATCAAACAAATCGTAACGATGAGATAAAAACGAATATAAATTACTATTTTCGCCAATTGATAAATATGGTTCAGGAAATGAACCATTTTGAAAAAGGTTGTAATCGAAACAATGGCACGTGCTCTAATAGTACCCTTATAACACCCTCAAAAATTTTCAATGATAAGATATGGCATGTAATATATCAAACAAATTGGGATGATGTGTCATGAATGAATATAACGTAAAATTATTGATAGGCGAAATTGGTTCAAAGGCACTTGGTTTAGTGGAATCATTACACTGGCCAACAAAATTTAAGATTTTTCTTGTGACAAAATGAAAGTGGGTGATTTTTGGAGTATTTTTTTCTGCTGATTACGAATATAATTTTTAAATTTCTCTAGCACCCACAGCTTTCTTGTTTTACAATGAAACATTTTTAAATCATTCCGTGTTTGGGGCCTGGTAAATTTCCTTGTGGCCCCAAAATATGGATACTTTAACAATGTAGCCGCTTCTCCCATTACTCTCTCTTCACTCCCATTACTTTAACATAGAAGTCTCGATGTGCATAACTTAGAATCTTGACGCGATATAAAAAATCTAAAAGCAGATTCGGATTCTACCTACAAATTACTACTAAGAACACTTTGTGTGGTCTTAGTCACAAAATGTGTGTTGACTAGTGTTATACATGTAGTTCATTGAAATTTTCAATGCTAAAATATGGCATGTAATATATCAAACATTTTGGATGATTTGTCATGAATGAATATAATGCAAAGTTAATGATAGTCGAAAATGGTTCCAAGGAACTTGGTTTAGTCGATCCATTGTGGTTCATTGGAACTTTCAATGCTAAAATATGGTATGTAATATATCAAACATTTTGGAATGATGTGTCATGAATGAATATAACGTAAAATTAATGATGGTCGAAATTGGTTCAAAGGTACGTTGTTTAATGGCATCGTTATGGTCCATTAGAAACTTACAATGTTAACATAGGGAGGTTAAAAAATATGGTTCCGCGAATAGTTTAGTTTAATCTTTCGATATTTGGTTATGTCATTCCTTAATGCTTTATTTTGTATTGAAATGTTTCAAATTCTTTTAAGATAAATGCCAAACTCCAAAATATTTTTTCTTTTTCTTTTTTTTAATATTAACAGTAATTTCTATGTACTTGAAATAACTGGTGGAAACGAATAATGTTTTTCTTTTCTGTAACTTTAATAAGGCTTTAATTTTTTTAAATTGCAGATTTCAATCAAAGCAAATTACTTATAAACAAAAGCTGAAATTAGAAAAATAAAGCAGCTTACTACAATAAAGAAATATACAGTACACATACTTTCTAAGTGAAAGTAAGAGTCTCTACTTTATGTAAAAACCTAAAGATTTGGCATTTAAATTTAAATTCTTAACTTCGGTGTACTTACCCATTCGTATTTCTCTGCCCATGCGTTATAAACGGCGACCATCTCATCGAAAGATATTCCCTGGCGATGACATTCCAGTTTGTCCTTATATTCGTCACTGGCTTTGACTTCGGTGTTCATTCCATCTACATCTCCATTCATTTCCACTTTCGCTGACATTTTTTAAATTCCTGCGAATAAACGAGGATAAGTCACTATATTAGTCGCAAAATGAAATATCTTCAAATTGTTGCAAGGTGAAATTGTGCTACGAATATCGGTCGTTGCAATGATCCTTTACGCAAGTATCAGTGGAGGTGGCAGCACCACCATGTAACGTTTACGACGGTCATAGTCAGGTTCTCGAGCGGCGATGAGTCATTGGAGTGTCAAGTGGGTAAGATGGCAGGCGTGTTAGCTGATTTGTACCCGTGATGAATATCGGGACGTAATTGGATTTCTATGGGCGCAAGGCAAATCTGCTGAGCAAGTGCACAAGGAAATCTCATGTGTTTACGGTAACAAATGTTTATCCAGGAAAACGAGATGCTTTGCGAGATGGAGTTCTTCTGTTGGATGACAACGCTCGTCCACACAGTGCCAATATCACGGTGGCTCACATGCAGTCCTTAGGTTGGGAACGACTGGAACATCCGCCCTACAATCCGGATTTGACTTCATCCGACTTTTACTCTTCGGCCTACTAAAGAATCACCTGTGTGATCAGGACATGGAGGACGTCTGTCTGGAGATTATGGAAAAAGGTCCGCCTCCCAAATATGGAAAAAGGTCCGATTCAGTGGAATTTTTGAAAAAAAAGTCCGGAATTTTTGAAAATCGACCCCCTCAAGATAACATCCTGGCTACGGCCCTGCATTCTCTCGCCATCTTCTCTCTCCATTGGTCTTGCGACCACTCTTCTCCATTTCTCTCCTCCTTGTGCAGCCCACGATGGCCACTCACTTTGCTAGTGTTTCTTTCTTATTGCTTCAGCCTTAAGATAGTACCTCCGCAATTGCAATTACGAGCTTGTCGACGCGGTCCCCACGTTTCATGGGTGTCAATGTTGATTTCGACCCGTCGCTCGTTTGTTTGCAGTTTCACCATATTTAGGCTTGGCTACGAAGCCTCTTTCGTTCGGATGGTACAATCTTTGCTGTCTTTCTCCATACCTGAATGTTTTATTTGCAGAACCATGCGCCTAGGCTGTTAACTGTGCATCGCGAGTCCCACCTCTATTGCGTAATTTGTTCGTTTTTGTTCTAATACTAGTGCGAGATACTGTGAGTACTTGAATTCATTTTTCCTTTTGTTAGCTAGCGATTTACGCTGTGGCTACAGTCACGGAACCGTGTAAGATTTTTCAGTCCCGGAATGACGCCACTTCCTGCTACGTGAAGGGAAGAGCGGTGCACGTCGGCCACGGGGTCGTGATCGAGATTTGTTTCACGGGTCTGCGGCCGTGAAGGAATAGGGGGTCATTCAAGTTTTTAGCTGCAATAGGGAAATTCATTCGTTGTTTAGCTGTAATAAAATTTGTGATCGTGCAAAGGAAATACAGGAATAATTTCGTTACCCTCATCGTTTATAAACCATTTTCCAGTCATTTTAATTCCTTATTTCTCTATTTAGCAATGGTTAAAAGCGAAGTTCGTCGTTTGTATGTCGTTTTCGTCCTCTTTTTGTGACCCCTTCAATTGTTCTAGAGTCGCAAGTCCACAATTGAACAAAATTTTGCTTAGAATACTCCTTAACAAAGCTTTATAATTCGTTATATGATGAAAATTCATCTTTAAAATCCATCGCACATGTGACTTGAACATTCGACGCGACCGCCTTGCACCGCTCTTCCCTTCACGTAGCAGGAAGTGACGTCATTCCGGGACTGAAAAATCGTACACGGTTCCGTGACTGTAGCCACAGCGTATAACGCAACTTCTACCATGTTTAACCACAGGTTTTTTAACGTTTTGCGTTCTAGTTTCTTTTTACTGTCATTAATAAAGTCTTTTATTGTTTACCTACAAAGTGTGTGTTGACTCATTCCTAGCCATAAATATTCCACTTTAAGATTCCTATACGCCTCATCATAATTGACCTGAAATTTGGTCGCCGAAGCAGCGCGCCTCATGTACGTTGCGCGCGCGCGTGAATCGTCAGCAGCAGCGGTAGCGCAAGGGTAAAGCGTGGTCAGGGTTGTTGGTTCAAATCCTGGCTTGGGAACATTTTTTCAAAACTTCTGCAAAACGGTTTTTTTTTTCATTTCTTATTAATAATTACAATTAAAAATGCGTTTTTATTTACTTTTTCCGTTCCAAAAATTATTTCGGAGTGATGTGAATAAATCGGCTCAAAAGCGAGATGACCCACCGTCAGTTGATAGGAAGGGCCAATGACAATCAACCACGCTATGGCGTGATCACATGGACAAGTACCTGGTCGCCCTTTCGGCCGGTGCATTTGCGTGTGTCTCGTTCATTTCTCTTTCGACTACCACTCGAGGTACTTGTTTCCCGAGTCTGCGAAAGTAAAACTTCTGGTAAAATGTTGAACAACGAGGACAGTTTTCATTGTGCAATGAGTGAAACTGACGATACTCCAATGTATAGTGAACAATCGAAAAAGCGCTTGAAAAATGCCCTCGTGTACCGTGAATTGTTACTCTTGGAATATGATTTCACATTCTCGGATAAAGTAAGCTTGGTTTGCGTCGCAACTGTCCGAAGACAAAACCATTTTCCAAAATGTTAACGAGGTTAGTTTACCGACGGAAGATTTGAAAGTGTCATGTAAATGTAAAAATTGCTCATTCATTTGTTGCGCTCGTTGTAGAAAAATATTGTGCTTTCTCTGTTTCTACGACAAATATCACTCTGGAGATTGCATTTGATAAGTATGTTATGTTTTCAAAATAAAAACTATGTATTTTGAAACGTGTCTCATTTATTGAAAATGTAAAAATATACCCTCCTGTATCGAAATTATTAACGAGGTATTAAAAAAAGCGCCATTTTTATACTTTTATTAAAAAAGAAACTTAAAAAATTAAATAAAAATGCAGTTTTAATCGTAATTATTAATAAGGAATGAAAACCAAACCGTTTTGCAGAATTTTGAAAAAATTTCCCTGGCCGGAATTTGAACCAACAACTCGTTACAAGTTATGGGAGTGCACGTTTTACCATTGCGTTACCACTACTGCTGACGAATCGGGCTGCTTCGGGCGCCCAACTTTCAGGTCAATTATCTTGCGAACGGCTGAATAGTGCGCGCTATAGCTGTGCACACATGCACAGACAAGGACCCTTTACCTATACGCCAAGTCCCACCCGAATCTGTTATGCCAACGTCGTAGCCTCTCCTTGATAGTCTCTTTGGAAACGCAAATACATAGCCCAGTGCTCCTGCCATAAATAATATACATTCAGTTTTAATTTCTTCTACAACGGGCACTGCACATTCAGTTATTAGTCACGAACAACACAAGACATTTAGAACAAAAAATTTTATGAATTTTAGCCACTACTTTTGACTCAACTTCTGTATTATCGTTTATCTATAGTAGGTGTTGCTACAGGTCCGGTAACAGTTCAGCCGTTGAAGAGAGTAGTTTACACTACAGGCCCGTAGCCAGGGGGATGGGGGGTTGAGGGGGATCGAAGGCCACCCCATTATGGAAAATGGTCCGCCTCCCAAATATGGAAAAAGGTCCGACTCAGTGGAATTTTTGAAAAAAGGTCCGACTCAGTGGAATTTTTGAAAATCGACCCCCCCCCCCCCTTCCCAAGATAACATCCTGGCTACGGCCCTGCACTACCCTACCAAAAGTCATGGGACAACCCTGATTTGAATGAAAATGAGACATTCCTTAGCAATTTCACTGTTGGCATTCTTCCCAGCACTACATAACAGAGAGTATGCTATTATGAGATGATGCTTGCGTGAATACTGTAAGAATGTCTCAAAGAAAAGAACTTGCACCGGCAACGCAGCGAGGAGATTACAATGGTGCAAAGAGCGACGACATTTGACTCTGGATCAATGGCGAATGTATGAATGGAGTGCTGAGTCCCACTACACCATCTGGCAATCGGATGGACGGTTTTGGGTATGGCGAACGTTATCTGCCAAGCTGTGTTGTGCTCACGGTGAAGTTCGGCGGAGGGTAGATGATGGTGTGGCGGTGCTTTTCAAGGTACGGATTGGGTGCAATCGTTTCTGTGGACGGACATCTAAACGCAGAGCTTTACCAAGGCATTCTGGACAACGCAGCACTCCCAGGTCTCTGGCAGCACTTTGGCAATGGCCCTTTTCTGTTTCAGCACGATAACGCACCTTGCCGTAAAGCAAGGGCTGTAGGCACATGGTTTGATGAAAAGGGGGTTCGAGAACTTGACTTGGCCTGCGCAGAGCCCCGATCTGAAGCCCATCGAACATCTGTAGGACGTGTTAGAACGTCGATTGCGCGCTTGTGCGGAACGCCCGAAATCCGTGACCGAACTGTCCAAGACACTTATGGCAGAATGGCGAAAATTATCTGTCGAAACGTATCAAAAACTTGTGGACAGTATGCCCCAGAGAGTAGAAGGAGCAAAAGGTGGACCAACAAAACACTAAAAGATGTATATTTTTGAGTGTTTCTATTACAGTGATGATACCCCATGACTTTTGATAGGGTAGTGTATCTTTTATCTGAATAGGATTTTTTCCAGCGTTAAAAATTGTGACGTCATTGTTTGCTTTGTTTAATGAAGACTTTTGCGATTGTTCCGTGAAGCAGCAACAACAAGGACTGCAAGTCTTTCGCGCGGAAATACAGTGCATTTTTTATTTTCTATATACATAAATACGAAAAAGTTATATTTTTCTCCGAGCGACGCCGGATACTTCAGCTAGTTTCCTATAAAAAGAATCGTAAACAGTAAATTCAAAATATTTTACTGAAATAACAGGTGTTAAATCACTTCAAAGGCATCTTACAAGGGGACATTACGGCCTCGGAATTTTAGTTTAATACGAGACTTCGTATAGTTGTAGTATACCTTTAGGATGTTAATATACTTAAATAATCAGCCAATTTGAAAAAAAGACGGTTTAAAGTTTCGAGCAGCACCATATGTAAGGGAAAGTTTTCCTTGTTGATTGTAAATGATCCGATGGCTCAGCCGGCAGCGTGGTTGCTAGTCCCAAATCAAATTATTAGTGTGAGGTGGCGGGTTCGAATCCCAGTTGACAACTTTTTTTTTCTAGCTTCAACAAAACGGTCATAAGTCCAGGAATCAATAATTGAATATTTATCAAACGTATTTCCGCCTTTTTTTACTTCTTTATCCCACTGGGTTAAATATTCCATCTTTTTCAAACGTCGACATCCTTTCTTTTTCAAAGTTTGCAAGGTCCACGTAGGATGTGCTTTGGCAATATTAATAACTCTTATTTTATAGTTCAAAGGAACGTACTCTATTTCTCTGTTCTTTTTCTCTTTTGGTTCATAATCGTCCGATGAAAGATCTTCAATTTTTTGACAAAATACTGGTTCACAATCTTCATTCACATGAATCAATGCCTCTTAATTTACAAATATTTTTTCATCCAGCATTTCTAATGTAAGTTCATAGAGTTGCTATCCCATCATCATAGCTTCGTGAGAAATTATAGTTGACGATTCTGATGCAATCATATTATTTTCATGGAGCAATATTTCAAAATATACTATGCATCCTTCAATCGCAATTTCGAAACTTCGCTGTTCATATATTCGTCAATTTTCTCTTCAATCCCCGAAGAGCCAGCAAATTCTCCGCTCTCCATTTTCACAGAAAAATGTTTTTATTAACTGTTTTATGATTAAAAAACCATTATTGTTTCCCAATTAAAAACGGCTTTTTTTTGTAACGGCTTGGCGAACCTCCGCTCATACTTGACGAGAGCCAGTGGCGCGAGAAAGATCTAGAACATTCTAAACCTCTTCTCACGTGCCTCTCTGCGCTCTGCCTACCTTGTGCACTATATGATAAATAAGTCAGGTAGCCTCGAAATAATTTTTTTTAATAAAATAAAAAATAAAATAAAATAGTTATTGCTTTTAAAATGTTGATTCTATACAAAATATTTTGCAGAAAATACTTTATAACTCCGTAGACACTTGTAACAATGAAAATAAGTATAATAATTTTGAGAAAAGGAAAATTTTGTGAAAAAAGTTGGTTGTCACAAATAAATTTATAAATATAATATATTGAATAATTATTTGGGTAAAGAAAAAAAATTTGTTACAACCGGGATTCGAACCCGCCACCTCACACTAATAATTTGATTTGTGGGTAGCAACCACGCTGCTAACTGAGCTATCGGATCACGATCAAAAAGGAAAACTTTCCCTTATATATGGTGCTCGAAACTTTAAACCGTCTTTTTTTCAAAATTGGCGATCAGTGCGCCTTAATATTTAAGTATATTAACATCCTAAAGGTATCCTACAACTATACGAAGTCTCGTATTAAACTAAAATTCCGAGGTCGTAATGCCCCCTTGTTAGATAAAAATAATATAAATAAATAAATAAATAAATTGAAGACATATTTTTCCTTAGAAAGCCTTTGTAGTGTAAACCTTGGATCCTACAACAGAATTCCAAGAAAATGAGAATCAGTAATCGTAAAAATATGGGAATCTGTTAGGAACAGCGTGGGGGCCCGGGTTTGGACCACCTCATGCATTTTTTCGATAATTATGCATGTTATCTATTTCAAACTTAAACTAATACCTAACTATTGTAATAAGGAAAAAGTAGATATAACAATTAAATTGCTTACATTCAAAATCCTGGCACAAAACACGTGAAACTGAGGAGTATGAAAAGTTCCTATACAGGGTGTTTCAAAATTATGTACAATAAATTTAGTGACATATTCTTCAGGTCAAAAGAAGACGAAAATGTTCTATAGCACTTTGTCTGGAAACGATTTGTTTGCGAGTAATCCAATATCATACAGTAGGGAAGCACGGTAGTTAGCGGACGATATTTTAGCAGTTCCAGCGTTTCCACCCAACACTAGGTTGAGTGGTTTGTTCCATTTAAACCTACTTTGGGGTTGTTCCATTAGTTGTGTATGGTTGTTTCCATTACTGTAGTTTCACTACTGTATATCCACTAGGAATATCAATTTCAGAACGTTTGCGTGCTTTGACATACGCATTACGATTTACGTAAAAAAAGTCATGTACACGTATTCCAGTTCAGAATACACTGACATGCACCTAATGTATGGTCTTGCGGACGGAAATGCTGTGAAAGCAAGAAGACACTATCAAGAACGCTTTCCGAATAGACGTTTGCCAAATAACCGAACATTTGTATCTGTCGACAGACATTTGAGGGAGCGTGGTTCCTTTGGCCGTCAAACAGGACAAGGGCGGCCTGTAGCACATTCTCCGGATGAGGAGGATGTGATAATTGACATCATACATGATGAACCACAGACAAGCACCCGTCGTATTTCTTCCATGGTACACATTCCGCACTCATCTGTTTGGCGCATTCTTCACCGTCAGCTTTTGCATCCATACCACCTGTAACTGGTTCAGGCACTGAACCCAACGGACTATCCACACCGACAACGATTTTGCCAATGGATACAACGTCGTCATGCTGCAGACCTTAGTTGTCTCAGCCAGATACTTTTCACGGACGAAGCAACAGGAATCGTAAATTTTCACAACCAGCACCATTGGGCAGATGCTAACCCGCATGTTACCAGAGCTCGAGCGCATCAAGAGCGTTTCTCCGTGAACATTTGGTGTGGAATTGTCGGAAATAACTTAATTGGCCCTTATGTGTTGCCGCCACGATTGACTGGGCGAACGTATCTTTTGTTTCTGCAGAATGCATTGCCAGAATTACTGGAAGATGTTCCTCTTTTGATAAGATCTAACATGTGGTTCATGCATGATGGCGCTCAATCACATTTCAGCCATGTTGTGCGAGCACACCTTAATGCTGCATACACGAATCGGTGGATAGGTCGAGGTGGACCGGTAGCCTGGCCTGCAAGATCACCCGACCTTAATCCCTTGGACTTTTTTCTGTGGGGTCATGTGAAAACGATCGTCTACAGCACAGAAGTTCCTAACATTATGGATCTGCGACAACGAATTGAAAATGCATGCCAAACCGTTCTTAATGCTGGCGACGAACTCTTCCATGACATCAGACGGTCGCTCATGCAACGAGCCGAAGCGTGCGTGCGAGCTGGTAGCTTGCACTTTGAACAATTCCTGTAATTTGGAGCCACGGGTTTAGTTGGCTGTATCGCGTAAATAAATCGTTTCCAGACAAAGTGCTATAGAACATTTTCGTCTTCTTTTGACCTGAAGAATGTCACTAAATTTATTGTACATAATTTTGAAACACCCTGTATTTACATAGAACAATGTCGTCATTGAAAAAAAAAACAGACTGAGTAAACAGCTTGGGCACTGGTAGGTACTCCAGTAGGCAGTTGCATATACTACTACCCAATCTTTCATTTCTATGCTGCAGCTCGTACAGAGCAGAAACTGAGGGGGCCCGCTTTTGGTCACTTTCTTCTACTAATAATTACAAATGTATTTCATATGTGCAGTCTCAGCTTTAAGAAATAATCCAATACCGGTAACAAAATTTAAAAAAGAAAGCCAAAATAAAATCAATAATTGTTAACATATTTTTATTTGTACATTATAAAGCTGAAATATGCTATCTTGTAGTTTCAGATTCCGCATTTAAGCAGATGAAATTTCAGAAAAACCAAATTTCTGAAGTACGTAAAATGCTATTTAAAATGGTATTTAAAATATATTTTTATTATTAAAATAAATATTATGCTACTATTTTTATAAAAATGCTCGGTAATTTAAATAATATTTAAGTAATATTAAAAAAAAAATACTCGTTTGTATTAGGTCAGACGCGAAATGGTTGTTCAACTTCAAGAAAAAAGTTTTGACATGGGGCCAGCGACGACCGAGCATCGACGATCGCCTTAGTCCTTTTTGGCTAAGATTTGACTATTCGTAGTGTTAAAAAAAAACAAAACAAAAAAAAACACGCTTTATTTTTCCCACCTGACAGGAGAAGCTGCCCGAATTAAAAGAATTTTTTTTAACTTAATGTCCGAATTTATGTTACGTCAAAGTTATATAAGTCGGGAGCTGTCTATATTAGGCTTCGGAATAACCTGCTCGAAATTAATTTATCAACAATATATCAAGAGTTTATGAAGGCATCTCTGTATTTATAAAATTAGGATTATATTATAAAATAATTCTATTACACATGATGAAAACTGAAAGGGTAATATTTATGTAAAGCTTTCTCTGAACTTAATTTTTAGATCATATAAACGTTATTTTACCACTAATGTTAATTAATTTCTATATGCAAAATATGTCTATAGTTTTCAGAAAGAATAGGATATTTTTTATGTAAGTTCTGTATAAGAGGGTGAGGTGGAGAGAAACCTTTCAAATGAATGACAGACCTTGTTGTACGAAATGCCGGGATGGTGAGTTGCCGTACAGATGAATGGATTCCTACCCCTTGCTTTCGTCTGCGCGTGGCCGACACTCGCCCAATCTCGTCATCGTCACACAAAGACCGCATTTGGTAAAAAAAATAACACCTATAACGACTTTTTTTTATAGGCTATGTCTAAAAAGTCGGACCGATGTCTGCCTCAACTGGCCAAATCACGTGACACTTTAACGTTTGATCATGCTCATCACCATTGCTTTTGTGTACTATAAAAAGAAGCATTGTTTCAAATAAAGAACTTGAAATTTAAGAAGCTCGGGCAAAAAGAAGAGGCAGAGGATATTATATTAGGCGAGCTGGTCAGTTGCGTTCGGCATCGGTTGACTTTTTAGACACAACCATGGACTCATCAACTAATGCAAACATAGAAATTATCTCTCGAACTTAGTGCTCTCTCTATTATAGTGCTCTACTCGAACAAAGCTTTTTCTGCCCTCTGGTGGCAAGTAAGTAGCTATTGCTATACTATATAATTCCCTGACATTATAAAAGCAAACTGTTATTTTTTTCTTTCCAAAGTACTGTATATTTATTTCATTTATCTAAATTGCAACTTTAAAAGAAATAATGTTTAATAAAAGTATGTCTTTGCACAATTAAAAGCGATTATTTCTACGCAAATGAATTTAGCCCTCTGTAAAGTACAGTAAAATTTCTAAAAAAAGAAAATGTCGCTTTCATATGAAAGAAAGTATGAAAGTCACTCGAAATTTTACAATTTTATTAAAAATAAAATACAGGTTGTACGAAAAATCTCTCTAGGTATTTTCCAAAGAAAAGTAATTAATGTTGTCATGATGACAATACAATAATTGCGAACAACATGTTTATGTATATCTGGATGTTAGAGCATAACTGGTTAATCCACTATCTGTTCATAGCTCCTCCACCGTATGTTCTTTTTCAGTGTGTACAGATTTTGGAATACCGGTTTTTATAATCACCGAATAAGATTTTTTTCATTTTTATTATTATTTTTCACTATAAAAATAGTTTATAGAATTAGAATAGATTTTCTCTAGGACAGATCAATATACAGGGTGTTTCATAATTGGTGTCCCGTCTTTAGGTCCAAATAACGACTCAAGGGGAAACGATTGGGGGAAAATGAATATTGATTATTTGGTTTTAATGTCCCCTAATTCAGAATAAAAACATTTCGCGTCCCTGGGGGTGAAGGGGTAAATTTTGAAAATTTTAATTTCGTAGGGGTAGGGGTTAGACACCATGTGTTATTTAGAAAGTTGTAGAGCATCATGTAAAATGTGGGTTGAGCAAAAAACCCGGTGAAAAAATCTCATCCCCTGCCCTTTATCGAGTGGGTAAAGTGAAAGGTATGGCTAGCTAATGTAGACAAAAACAGAAAAACACATTAGAAACCTTTCACTTTACCCACTCAATAAAGGGCAGGGGATGAGATTTTTTCACCGGGTTTTTTGCTCAACCCATATTTTACATGATGCTCTACAACTTTCTAAATAACACATGGGGTCTAACCCCTACCCCTACAAACTTAAAATTTTCAAAATTTACCCCTTCACCTCCAGAGCCGCGAAATGTTCATTAAAACCAAATAATCAATATTCATTTCCCTCCAATCTGTTCCCCTTGAGTCGTTATTGGACACCAATTATGAAACACCCTGTATTTGTGATGACAGTTTCTTTTTATATTTAATTATTTCAGAGAAGTGACTACAAGTATACAATTAGGAATAATACGTGGGCCGGCCATAAAAATCCTTACAATCGCCGTGGAAATCCGGGTGTATCTGTTAAACGAAACGATACTGAAGGTTGATTACGATCTATGGTAAAAATCTGAAGGAGAAAGTTTACGAAGAAAACCCCTTTCTCCACAACGATCGTGTTCTATTTGATGACCCTGATTGTGAACTACTGCCCTGCTCCGTATCTTCCACTGTAAAAGAGATGTCTGCAGAACGGCAAGGCTGATGTTGTTCCATTCCTGTTTTGCGGACTTTCCAGATACCCTCAATGGTTGTTGGACCGTGTCGAGCACGGGCTCATTTCAATAATCCAAATCCACAGAAATCCATCGGGGATGCATCTGGTCACTTGACAGGGATATCATCAAATAGTATAACGTGAATTCTAGTTTAATCTTTCAAATCTAACATAAATTGAACGGTCGAGTTAGACGAATGGCTGGAGCTTTCCCTACAATTCGGGGAAAATTGGACCGAGAACATGCTACTGATAATAAAGGGAGTTATCCTTAGCCTTCCTCTACACTCTTCTGATTGTGAGCTTGCCGTTGTACGAGTAATCACTATAAATCCTTTTGAAAAACTTTTCTTACATCCCTTGGACCACTTTTGATATGGATGGTAGAAAATCGTGCGAGGTTTGTTGCAATCGTTGAGGTAGACGTAGGCTTCTTTCAAAGTGATAACGTACTTAGATTGTTTTGCTGCGAAGTAGAGCCTCCGACAGTTCCTCTTCCTTTCTGCGACAAGTCTTGTCAGCAGCTTATGAATACGACTTTTGTGACCCTTTTTCATTTGCAAATCTTTGTTTATTATTTTATTTACGGTAACCTGTACAGTTCCTACAGTATTTGCGATCCCTTTTTGGGTTGCTGGATTTTCACGCTGGACAAGCTGAGCTGCTTGACCTTTAGAATGACTTGTGCTGTCCGGCTTATGGGAACTTGAGGATTTTGCAGTTTCTGCCCAATTGGAATTAACCCTTCCCGGGAATTTCCTTTTCCATTCAGTATTGCCAATATGCCTTTCTTCGAAACAGAGAAATTTTGTGTTTTACATGCGCTAGTTATAGCAGAATAGCTATAACCAGCGTCGGAAAGGGCAGTAATGTACCTTCACCAGTAAGGTCAGATTTTCGGGGATTCTTTTCATGACATTTACTGCTTTCAAATGAAGCACAGCAATGCGAATGTAATAGCATGTGCACGTGACCCGCAGCATTCATGCAATAAATCGTTATCGAAGATCATAATCAACCTTCTGTAATGTTTTGCCACATTGCTCAGAGACACCTAAACCAATTTAACTCATGCTACACCAAATCCAAGATCCACAACCCACTGGAAGAATCGATGCGCAAGCTGTGGTACGTTTTCTGCTTATAAAAGATGGGTCGTTTTTCCATACAACCTATTTTGAAAAGTTCGAGGAAACTTAACTGCTTAAATCTTGAGTTGATGATCACATTATCGAATCTACTGCTATAAAAGAAACACAGAGTGAGTCCTTTAGGAATGAGCCAGATTCAGACTGGAAGGAAGAAAATGTGGATCATTACAAATCTTGAAGAAATTGGTAGTGGATCGACTACAGGGAAATATCCGAGTTAATAAAATTTTATCAGTGCCAGAGGAATGCGAGATTTATACAAAACTTACTCTGCTGTCCCTCTAAATCGCGATTGGCTATATCGCGATATCGGAGAAGTCGCGGTCAGTGGCACCATCTGTCGCTGCACAAAAAAACTAGCTATGTCGCGATTCGCTATATCGCGGGTGGTGAAATCTTGGCTCCCAACATTCGCGACATAGAGGGGCAGTAGTGTAGTCAGTAGAAGATTCGAAAAATTTTGGAAGATTAAGCCTAAATAGACTTTCATTTCTGATTTTATACGTGAAACTTCTTCAAAATAGATAATACACTTATTGTACTGTATTTTTTCCTAATATCGTGCTTATTATATAGAGAATTTTCATTGACGACATCAAACGTCAGCTGTCAGTCATATTGGGAATTGCTCTCGCGCTGGTGCTCCAGTATGGCCGCTTTATTGTTGTAACGTCACATGTAAACTCTCTATAGCTTTTCAAACGTTGAATTGATCCTAATCATGCATAAATTTGGATATTAAGTTAATTCGCTTATAACGTAAGCCAGGTATAACATTCATTTAAATGTATAATTATTTGGATAAAATTTATAATTTAGACTTGTTTACTTTGAATTTTTTGAATTGTAATTTATTGGTATTAATTTATTTTAAAATTAAAATAAAATCTGAAACGAAACATATTTCAGTTAGAAAATATCCTTTATTACACTTTATTGCAAAGTAATAAATAGCGTAATAAAATATATATTTAGATTGATCTGGTATTTATAATACTTCGTATATGTACACTATCCCATTCTTTTGGAAAGAGTAGTTAGGCACAACAAGGCGAGATTTTCGGCACCAACGTTTTTTTGCGACAAGCTCGTCCATGAAAGGCTCTAATTTACCTTCATATTCTTTAACATCTTTCAAATACTCCTCTCGCATCACTATAAATATGGTTCCACCTAAAAATAAGCAGACAGTTAAAATAAATGCTTTTTCACTTAAAAATGGCATATCTGCAACAGTTTATCATTTAATACAAATATAAGACAGCCAAAACTGTGGACACAAAGATAACAACAGAAGAAGAAAGATAAAACTCATATGCACATTTCGGAAAGGGGAATAATGTACCCTTCCCAGTAAGGTCCGATTTTCGTAGACATTTTCGGAAGTCGATAGAGCAGTTACCATAATTGATATAGTGGAAACGCTCATCTTAGCGGACAGAGAGTCTCTCAAAATTTGCACTCCTGTAAGACACCGTGGCATACTTCCCACTGGAGGGAAGTCATAACGAAAATATGGCGTTCACGACTCTCCCTTTCTTCCGTGGAATCCACGCTCACCTGACTTAATCCCATTTGAGTTTTTCTTATAGGCTTACGTCAAAGATCGCGTGTTTTTTAGAGAGTGGTTTAGGATCATTCGTGTAGTTGCTGGCATCGACCATCAGATGTTGCTACGTGTGTGGCAGGTACTTGAACACAGGAGTAATATCTGCCGCGTTACCAAGAGTGAACATATGAAACACCTGTGAGATTCTCTATCTATTGATATGAGCGCTTACGCTATTTCTAACATGACTACTAACTATTCTATCAACTTCCGAAACCCTAGAGGGACCAAAGAATCGCCTTGTATATTAAGTCCCGAATTACTAACTACAGTGTTATACAACAATACAGTATTATCATAACACTCCATGACCTTCCTGAGAAATAGGCAATCCAACGAATTAAAATCAATTAATCAAATATAACCTCCACTAATATCAAATACATACGCATGATGCATCCACCGTCAAATTTTTCTTGGCATAAATTCACCTTTTATTCTGACTCTTCGTATATAGTATTCTTCCTCACGAAAAAACATGATGATAACTCAAAAGCCGAGGATTCTACAACTTAATTTCTTTTATAAAATTACCATCGAGGGCAGCGCTAAACCATAAAGGCCAACTAAGCAATCGCCTAGAGCAATGGTTTCCAACTCGCGAACCACTTTCACAAAGATTTGACTTGCGCGAACCACTGACTTCTAAATATACAAACATACGTCCATGCATACAATACAATAATCCACCATTACAGAAAAGTTTAGAGAACTCCCTGAAAGATTTTGCGAAACCCCTAGGAGTTCGGCACTACAGTTTGGGAATCACTGGCCTAAAGCGTAGACTTCAGAGTTGGATACTTAGCTTTGCTAAGTGTGCATTACTGAACTACGATTCTACACTGGCCTTGGCTAGGGCGCAAAATAATCTAGTGCCGGCCCTAGCTACCATATCAAAATACGCTAATGCTCGTATAAAGTAATAAGTAATCGATTCTCAACAGATTCCAATAGGTCCAAAATGACGATGATCCAATATCCAAAAAAACTCTTTTACGAGGGGCGATTGATAAATAAGGTCTCCATGGCTGTAACTTTTTTATTTGTTAACCGATTTTCAAAATTCTTTTTGTATCTTATACTCACATTTGTCCTCTATGTAATGCACTATTCACTTTTCGACATAGTCCCCATCCCTTTCCACGCATTGCGCCAACGCGTGACTAGTTGGGTGAACCCGTCGGAGAGAAATTCCGGAGTTGTTGTCGACACCAGGATTGAATGGCAGCTTTGGACCCTCTTCTGGAGTATGATAACGTACCACATACCAGAGGCATTGCAGCGCCTACAGTTCAAAGATGAAAAAATTGCGGTTCAAAAATGAAAGACTTTGCACATTGCGACTTTCACCACTTCCCAAAGAAGAAAGAGCCCCTTAAGGGACATGAGTTGGTTCTGACGGCAGGTAAACGCTGCCATTCAATCCTGGTGTCGACAACAACTCGGGAATTTCCTCTCCGACGGGTTCACACGTTGGCGCAATGCTTGGAAAGGAATGGGGACTATGTCGAAAAGTGAATAGTGCATTACATAGAGGAAAAATGTGAGTATAAGATACAAAAAGAATTTTGAAAATCGGTTATCAAATAAAAAAGTTACAGCCATGGAGGCCTTATTTATCAATCGCCCCTCGTATAATAAATCTGTTTACAGTAAGGAACCATAACCAAATTATTTGTCTCTCGTGAAATCTGCAAATTTTTGAGAAGAATTTGCATATGTTTTCGAGTTACATAAAAATAAATTAAAGATTTAGCCACCTGGTCGAACAATTCGTATCATTTCATTTAAAGCTGTGGTTGGAATATGGCCTTCTCCCATTCCACCTGATGATATTAAACAGTCATAAGCACCTGAAAAATAAATTATATTTAAATTAAATTTTCAAATTATTTTGCTATTATGCTTACAGAATAAATAAAATACCACACAAAGAATTTTTAATATCCATAGATTCTACATCTTCACAAAATTACAGTATTAAAAGCCTCATTTCCTTGCCGACATAGCCTTACTTCTCAGAAAAAAAAAATATGGAAGAGTGTGCTTTAAGGTACTTAATTCGTTTTCACGATTTAATATGTCCGAAAATTACCAGTTAGCCTGCATCCTTTAATCTATATATATATATATAAAAATGTATGTATGTATGTATGTATTGTAACGTTCCACTTTTTATTGCAATATATTATTTCGAGGAAATATTTTTCAATAAGGAAAGTTGGGCTTTTTTTGGTTGCTGCTCAAAAAACTAGATTCTTGTTCCGGAGTTTCGTTTAATTCTTACTTAGTAGTCATTTTTACTGCAAAGTTACTTAATAAATAGTTAGAGTAAGGCTAAATTTTATTTCTTAGATTTTGGATATTTTAACATTTAGAACGAGAGAATTAAGAAAGTGAAGATTTAAGTTGGGTAATGTTTCTTATGTTATTTCGATTTTGTATGGATTGACGAAATATTAGATTTCTAAGCTTTATTTAATTTATTTATTTATTTAATTAGATTTGTTTGTAATCCACGAGAAACTCGTGTATTCATTTTTTGATAACTTTTGTAAAATATTACCTGTATGATGTCTGGAATGAATTTAGAAAAGATTTCTCAATAATAATAAAAGCTGAATCCAGTCGATGGGCTAAAACGTATATTAAGCTTGATTTTACGTTTGCTTTAAGTCACATTTATCTAGTTAATTTTCAACTTGGGGTTTAAGGTATTTTTTGGCTAAGCTTGCCGTTTTGGTTAGGGAGGGGTCCCGAAGGGTTTTCCCGTAGGACGTTACTGTCAAAATAATTTTGACGTGGACGGGTTTTTTCCACTACTTTTGGTGTAGGGACCGTTTCAATATGTATGTATGTATGTATGATAACGGTCCTTTTTGTGTACCGTTAGGGAAAAGTTTATATTCCCTGATTTTGTCGCCGCATTTGTTCACAGTGTGTGTTGTTGCGGTCCTCCTTATAATACTGTTTTACTTTGCCTTCGGCAAAGTTTCCGAGCTTAGCTAACGCATCTTCTTTTCCTTTTGTCGTGGCCTTCCTTCGCCGGAAGCACCCGCCCATTCCATCCCACTCGCTTTTACGACGGGTTTTCGATCATTAATCGGTGCTTTTCGGTCTCGCCCTCTTCTCTGATCCGCATGGTCTCGACTCTTTTCGGTGATGAGAATAATTTCTTATTTCAGGGAGGTTACCGTGGCCCCCTCCCACATGACTTTAATTTAAAGGGTTCACACGACGCGTTCGTAGGCGTCAATTGTGGTTACGAGAAACCGTGTCCTACCGAACGGTTAGTATGTTGTTGTTGTTGTTGTTTTCTTTGTTTTTTTTTTACAGAGGATTTTCCTCGTCAGTCTGGCCAGACTAAATTCAGCATTATAAATTTATTTTGCTACCGATTATACGGTTAGAGAAATACGGTTATCGCAATCGTTCAAGTATTCCTTCTCTTCACCGAAACATGAGGTTTAGACTATTGTTTTGGCGTACAAGCGTTGAAAAGGTAATCTTTTGGGGTATCAGTGAAATGCTTTTCCGTTTTCGACGGATTGAATAACGGTTCAGATCCAATGCGAACACTTTGTTAAACGATCCTGTGTCATTCACCCCGATCCTTTGGTAGTTTCATTCTGCTCATCTTATAGAATATCATGAATTGAAACTTTTCCGAACCCTTTAAAATCCGTTATAGGAAACTTACTAGAATTTTAATTTTTTTGCCTTGGAATAGTATAACTTAAGTAATTTATTTATACGTTCTAATTTTATTAAGAATTTTTCATTTGCCATTAATTTTAAATTTTGGTATTTTTTTGCCGTTAAAAGTAAGCTTTCATTTAAAACACATTGCTATATTGTTGCAATTTTTTTTTTGTTGATTCTCGTTACTAAAGCTTAATTATTTCTCCTCGAGGTTTTTGTTTTATCTTAGAACGTCAGCGCCTCTTGTTTTTTGCACGAGGAAAGAAAACTTTTTCCGATGGACTAGGATTTTTAGGCAGTCATTTGTCTGAGTTTCACCAGCAACTTCTAACCTGACGGGCGGTCGTCGTCATCATGCCTGGAGAGATCTTTAGCGATTTCGGCTCGTTGACTTCAACTTGCCTTTGGATTCCCCGTTATCCCCCGTGGATTTTCGTATGGATTAATCGTTTCCCGTAGGAAAAACTCGGTCTATTGCGACCATTGTTGACGGTTATTGGAATTGCGCTAAAATGGTAATCTCCAATCGAACGACATGCGATCGGTTAGTTGATCGCAAATTTCGACTTTGTTTGAGTCTAGCTCTTTGTTTGACACCATCGTTGGCAGACGACGGGCAGGTGGGGGAGGTGTGATTGTCTGGGGGATGTTTTCGTGGTATGGTCTGAGTCTACTGATACCGCTGGAGGGTACACTGAATGCTGTTCGTTACCTGACGATCGTCGCAGACCAGGTACATCCCTTCATGTCGACAGTGTTTCCTCAGGGTGATGGCACCTTTCAACAGGACAATGCTCCCTGCCATACTGCTAAAATTGTCCACGACTGGTTCGAGGAGCATGAGGATGAATTCAAGCTCATGGCCACCAAACTCCCCGGACCTCAATCCCATTGAACATTTGTGGGACCATCTTGATCGCTATGTGCGCAAGCTGGACCCTCCACCACGGGCAGTGATGGAATTACGGGATGCACTGATCGCCGAATGGTCCCAGATACCTGCAACCAACTTCCGAGGACTTATTGACTCTCTGCCACGTCGACTAACTGCTGTGCTTGCCTTCAAAGGTGATATTCCGGATACTAGCAGGTGGTCATATTAATGTGTCCCGACCCTGTATTTTTCGAGATATTAAACCATTTCGGGATTTTTTATTTACCCGGTATATAGCATTAGAAGCAGCATTAGCAAGATTGTTAGCAATCATGGATGCCTCAACAGAAAACAAAGAAGAAGAGAAATTTATAAAGATAAAGATGAACTCTATTCTGTTTAGTACGAAGGTAACGCAAAAAAATCAGGTACCATATTTTTAACATAGTCAATTTCTAATTTAAAGCGTTGATAAAAAACATTAGGTATATGGTATCTTTGCCACTTCTTTTCCATTTTATTTCATTCTCTTTGCGTGTGGAGCGCAACTGCAATATTAGTTCGAAATGTTGTCCGTGAGATGTAACGTCTTGTACAGGAGCTCTTTGTATGAGATATTGGGACGGCAGGAAACGTTCGCAAGAGATTACAGCAAGGATATGGAGAGGATGCATGTAAATAGTTCACGTACACTTAGTCGTTGGGCACAAAGAACTTGAGGACTAATGGTACTAGTTGTGATTTTATGCCCATGTTTATACGGTAATTTGAAAAGATGGAGATTAAATGCAAAAGTAGCAGTTTCTTCCTAAAAGATATATCCATACATGATGTAAGTAGCAAGGTCGTAAAAATTTAAAAATTTGGTAAAAAGATAATTCCTGGAAGATTGAATATACATTGAATGACCGCTTTATTGAGGACACCATATTAATAATTATAACGAGTAGGTTCGCCTTTAGCGTCATTCTTCTAGACTCTACAAGTTGTTGAAATCGTTTTACAATACCAGCCCTTTGTTGGTTCATATTGGATGGCGGCGTTTATAAGCTTCGAATTCCGCAAATGCTCTATCGTGTTGATAATGGGTGAATGAGGCAGTCAATGAAGCACGCGGAAATCACAGTGAATCAGTCTGAGATAAATGAGCACAGTGCAAAGAAGCCAACTACGTCAGCGACCACCTAATCCATAAATGGGTGTACATGTTCTGCAATAATGTTGAGGTAGCTTATAGCATTAAGAGATGTTCCCTGTGCAATTAGGGAACCAAGTAGAGCCCAGAAGAAAATTCGCCAGAGATTTATTCCATGTACTTGCCGGTATAAATGTTGTCACCTGCAAGCCGGGTCTAAGGAGTCCTCCTGATTGCGCCATATTCTCGTCGTGCCGTCAGCATGATGGACAAAGAACCGAAACTCATCGGACCAAGCTATTTTTTCCCACTCATCAAGCGCTAGTTATATTTTGATACTTTCTGGTCCACAGCAGGCGAGCTTTCCTGGTTTCTATGATAGCAAAAGTCTGACTGGTCTTTTATAACCAATCAAGGACACGATTCGTCGTGGTATTATTGGAAAAAACGGAAGGAAAGATTCCGCACCTGGATTCATCGTGTTGCGTCTTCGGACATGTTTTTTTTTTATGCACCTGCGTTGTACTGAGCTGTAATCTGCTGCCGCAGACGATACGTGTCAGTCGCCAGTACCGCTTTCGTCCATATTCTTTTGTGGTGACAATTGCTCTTATTGCTTACAAAAGTTTGTTGTAAAACTGCCATTCTCTGAACTCCAGATACTTTTGCATGAAAAGGCTAAGTTGTTAGCTGTTTTCGAAATACTCGAGTCAAGTTCGAATTCGTTCAAATCCGTGTTTAATCCATTTTGCCGAACAGTTGTACTGACAAGGTGCAAGCCTTTTATGCATTACGCATTGCTGTTACAGCACTGTTATTTTCATACGGAGGTAAGTTAGTAATTGGCCCTTTTTAAGAAAGGAGAAACCGGTAGCATCATATGTACTAGATTCGCCAAGCACAATTCGACATTCTTAACAATGCTGACACCCATGTCGCTAAAAATTTTAATTCTCCTGGTCACTCCTTACAGGACGTTAGTATTTATATTCTTCTTAACAACTTCTATAACAAAAAAGAAAGAAATCAGTTCGAGCTTTTCTCATTTGGAAATTCAATTCTCTAATCCTTAATGGCATTAACCTTAGCAAAGGCACCATTCCTTCATTACCTTTCCTCCATTCTCACTCCAGTCATTCCCTTATTTGTCACAGTTCCTTTTTGTGCCTATGTCTTTCCCTCTCTACAAATTCTCTCCCCCCCCCCCTACATCTCTCTTATCAAATTGTCTATTTACTCTTCTTTCTGAATGTTCAGCTTTCACTAATAGTGAAATGTTCTTTTTTTCTCCATTTCTGTTGTTCAGTCCTAATATTTTTTACTTATCAATCTTATTTTCTTTTATTATATCTGTCATGTTTTTCATTTCTATTTTTATGTGTTATCACTAATTGCCCTTTTATAAGTTCCCAAGTTCCCATTGGTCCTCGTTCTTGTCTTATCTCAGCAAGTCTGCTCATTTTCATTTCCAGATTTCTCATTGGTTCCCGTCTGTTCTCCCTAGCCAACACTTTCTCCTCAATCCTATTTTGTCTGAATATAAGGGCTGTCCAGGAAGTAGGGCGTTAAAATTACATAAGCCATTTCAATATCTAAATATCTTGTGACGATTTCGCGACTAAACTCATATTACAGAGTAGTTCACAATACGCTACAACACACATATTCACGTCGATAGAAGTAGCGGTTCGAAAATGGCACGACAAGAAAACGAACTGTTCGCAAAACGTGTTATTCAATACAACGACAATGTTGCTGGCCAAGATAAATCCGCTACGGCTATCCATTTTATGGCTGAACGAAAATTGCGGTAAACAATTAACAAAATCATTAGAAGGTATGAAGTGACTGGAGAAGCAAACTACAGAAATTTACAAAAAATTTCGGCAGCAAAAAATATCGGTAAGGTGGAGAAGATCTTCAGGAAGACTCCCGGTATTTCAGTTTGTCAGGCATCCAAGAAATTACATCTTTAGAAATCAAAGTTCACAAGGTTGGGATGAAAGCTCATCTAAAACAAAATGCTCTAAAATATACTGGGAACCAAAAACAGCGGGCAAAAACCGGGTGCCGAAAAATCTACAAAAAATGCGGTGGAAAAATTCTTGTCACAGACGATGAAACATATGTTCCTCAAGATCCGCCCGATGTCCCTGGGAAGAAGTTTTATCATGCAGCGAACCCTAACGAAGTTCCTTGTGAAGAAAAAGTGAAGCCAAAAGCGAAGTTTATGAAAAAACATCTCGTCTGGCAAGCCATAGACGAAAATGGAAACGTGTCAGATCCGTTTTACTGTGAAGGCACTATGAACGCCCAGAAGTATCTTGAGGAGCGCATTAAAAAGAGATTGATTCCTTTTATGCTCCAGCATCTCGCACTGGACGATATTTTGTTTTGGCCAGACTTGGCGATCGAACGTTATGCTCATTCTGTTACGGATTACCTGACGTCTCAAAACATCACCTTCGTGTCCAATAAGGATAACGCACCAAATGTTCCCCAGACTCGCGGAATCGAGCGTTTTTAGGCGTTTTGCAAGAACGGGTATGCCAAGCCACCAAATCCATCCAAGTCCACAAAAGGTTTCCGGCAAATCTGGACAAAATTCTCAGAAAAGGTGGGGAAATCATCTGAAAAAGCCGTCATGGACGCAGCATGGAAAAACCTGATAAAAATTGCTTTTAAAGGCATTTTGTAATTTTTTTTTGTTTCAAAAATGTTACATGATACTTTACTGCACTGCTATGCACAAATAAAGTTGTTTCGCTTTGCGTTTGGACAGGTATAATATATTTTGCTCGGACGCAAATTTGACTGGACAACCCTTAAGACATCTTCCAATGTCCCTATTACCACTTTTACTTTCACAAAATAGCTTCTATCCGAAACGTCAGTTTTTTTCAGGGTCTTGCTACCCTGTGTTCAATTTGTTTTATTCCGAGTAATTACTAATTTTTCGAAATCTGATGTGGACCCTTCCTTTTGTTTTGAAGATCAAGTGTGCAAAATTTCATCAAGATCGGAATAAAATGTAAATTTTATAAGAAACAAAAAACTGTTGTTAGGGAGCTGAAGGGAGAGACGTGTATTTCTTTGCCTCCTCGTAAGAGTCTGCTTAATCTATATCGTCTATTATACTCATTTCCTGCTAAATTTCCCGATGTTGATGTCGAGCACCCATCTTCGAAACTAATGGACGTACACGCACCTAAATTGGAACGATTAACGGGATATGTGCTCCCAGTGAACCGTCCAAGTTTCGTGGAGATAAGTGGCATAGGAGCCGAGTTGCCAACAAAAGTTATCCGTTTGCTCTAGTAGACTGCCACACCACTAGTGGCAGAAAAAATCATTAACCCTGGTTTTTTGCCTAGTTCAATGACCACATTCAAGTACAGATCATGTACAAACCAGTAGAACAAAATCTGGGTATACCTATAGCTACTAAATTACAAGGGGCGCTCAAATTTGACCTGGACTTTATTTTTTATAAAATCAGGAAACTACCAAACACACACACACACACACACACGCACACACACACACACACACACACACACACACACATACGCACACACACACACACACCAGTTATTTGCCCTTGCTTCTCTACAAATTTTTTCCAGCTTTCTGGGAGCACCTGAATACCGGTTCTATGGGTTCTTATGTCTCATCCATCTTTTCTACATCCGTCAGCTATTTTAAAGAGGAATTTAGATTTTAATTTGTCGTGAAGGTACCTAAATTAAAAATGACTGGTGTCTCCAATAAGGTGGTCACTTAGTGAATGCGTAAGCTTATATTTAATGTTCTTATCATTTTTTAGCCAAAATGCTGTAATCTTTGTGACAGAACCTGACGATAGGAGCAGAGTCTGCTTTGTCGGTTCTTTACAGGTATTTTATTTCGTACGAGAGAGGTATTATATTTTTTGATAGTGTCTATGTAGTATAGGGTGCGGCGGGTATTTGAGAGCACGTGAGTATGACGTAATAGTCAATACGTCATACTATTTAACAATTCCGAAACAAGGCAGATAAACATAGCGGATCTAAAGATAACCCAGCAAATCCATGCTGTCATCGTCTCCTTGGCTACAGGACACTCCGACTCCGAGATTGCTGCATTCCTGAAAGTCGCCCGTTCGTTCGTATTCAAAGTTCTGGGAGAACTGGACGCTGCCACTGGTGATGTGCCAACCGTTTCACAGAGGAATCAGGACGTCGGACCGCATCAGGATGCCGGAATTCATCCGTTCTGTCCAAGCTGCATTCGATGAGGACCTGGGAAGTCCATAAGGGCACTCGGGAGAGAGCTACAAGTTAATGAGGCGACCATTCGATGTGTGGTGCATGAAGACCTCCGTTACAAGTCGTATGTGTTGCGGAGGGGACAGTTCATGTCCGAGACAACCAAGAGGAAATGTATTTTGTAGTCCTTTGTACAAAAATGTAAATTGTATTAAAGGCTGTGTGGTATCTTAAGTGTCTGCTCCTTTTACCTGCGGACGTCGTTTTTTTCTCAAATACCTGCCGCACCCTGTATATTATTATAATGGGAAGGGAAATGTTAATTATACGGAGGGTTGATTCAGATAAAATGAGACGACTTTAAACGCCGCGTATGACGTTGACGGAATGTGATTTGCATGACTCGTCCACTATTCATGGGGATTAGCTTTGTATGCACTTGTTGCTGTTATTTGGGACATTTCGTGCTGAAACATGGCTTCCAAAATCACAGCTTTTTGGGAAGGGTATATGTTTGGCCTTTCCGACGCTAACTTCAGTCTTTCGTGCATTGTGGAATTATGCAAACGAAATGGTATTGTGGTATCCAAAGCTACTGTGGGTCGAATAATCAAAAACAACAAATTGCGACCATCTAATGAACGTGGACGAGCAGAAAAGCAGACCAGAAACAAGCCCCAGCCAACACGCCCAGCTCAGGTGGTGCGAGAAATCCGGTCTGATGTGCTAAAAGAAAATCCCGCACACAGAGAAGTCTAGCCGAAAGGAAAGGTATTTCACAGGCAACAGTCTCCAGGATAATTCATGACAATCTTGGGCTGGAGCGACGTCATAAAGCGCGTGGTCACAGACTGTCGGCACGGCACGTGCAGGAGCGATTCACCAACGTCAGAAAACTGTATGAAAACCATCTTGCAGGTGACCGATGGAAGTGGGTTGTCTCCTTGGATGAAGCTTGGGTGTATCTCGATGACACCAACAAACTCAGGGCAATTTACTATCGCTAAAGAGGGGGCAAGGCCAGGTCCGATTTTGTCCGAAGGTGCAAGGAAAAGTTTTCAAAGGGCTTCATGGTGGTTGCCGGATATTGCTCACGTGGACTGCTCACGATTCGTCGAGTTCCTGGAAACTGTAAAATTAGTGCAGCTTACTTCCAGAGTAATGTAATGGACCACATATATCGGCAGGATATCCCACGTCTGTATCCTGGTGAGCAATTAAAAGTTTGGATCCACATGGACAAGGCATCAAGCCACACAGGAAAATGGAACAGGAGACGGGCTTACGAGTTATTCCTTTCTCTCATGTGCCTGTAAAATCTCCTGACGCATCACCGATGGATTTCTGTGGTTTTGGTCTCCTGAAACGACGGCTCGGAAGTCGCCGACCAAGAACCGTTGATGGGCTATGGAAAGTGTGTCAGCAGGTGTGGAACGAACTTCCCATGGAGTCCCTCAAACTCAGCCTACTTCAGTGGAAATTACTGTGCCGGGCGATAGTCCAACAACGTGGTTCTCACATCGAACACAACCGAAGGTGGCGCCATGGTATTACACCATCGTAACAGAACTGCAAAGTCGTCTCATTTTATCTGAATCAACCCTCCGAATACACAGCTTTGTTATATTTTCACTTTTAGGACCGGGAGCTGCAGTTTTAGGACTTTTTATTCTTTGCAGTTTCCAAGGTGAAGTTTACTTGTTGTCGTAAATTCAATTATCCTTACTGAATAACAAACTTAACAGGATATTTAAATAATAATCGGCCATTCAGTTAATGGCTACGCTTTATACTGTATGAACTAAATGAAAAAAAATGTCTTCTCACCGTCTTCGATGCTTGTTTTGTGATCTCCCAGAGCATCTAGATAGTAATTTGTATAGGTTTTCCGTTGCTTGGCTATTTCCAACATTCTTTCTGAAGGCTCAAGTGCATCAACGTTTTTGAAGCCATATTTCTTCAGCTAAAAGAGAAAAAAAATGTTTTATTATTTAAAGTGGCAAAGTTATTAAATTATCCATCATTAGGTTATAATAAATTTTATTAATAATTATTCATTCGTTTTAGTGAATTTTATCTTAATCAGAATATATTTTTATTTGAATAAAAGAGATCTATAGCAGCGGTTTTCAACCGATAGTAAGCAAGCGGTTAACTGGTGGTTAGCTAGCGGTTAACAGGGAGTCCCCAAAGGGCCTGAAGTGTCGTTAGCAATATTTTGTTAATTGTTTTGTTTTAAAGGTAAACTTCACGGAAAAAATCGACTTTATTTTTTTTGCATCATAACATTAATCCAGGTTAATAGAGTATATATCATTCAAGATTTTTCGATTTTTCCTAATATTTTATTAAGAAAAATACCTCGGAAAATTGAAAATTTGCGTGAGATCTCCCATTCCTTCTCCACAGAACACGGCGGAACAAGCTGTCATTTCCTGCCGCGAGAACCTCGGGGAATTTCGTCGCCGAGATTCTAGTCGCTTAGAACGATTCTACATATCGTACGATTTTGCTAACCTGTTTTATGTCGGAATGCCTTCAATTTCTTCTCTGTTTGGATGTGTAAATAGACAGTCGGATAGAAATTTCACGTTTCATAATTTCCACAATTAGAATCGATTAAAAAAACAGTGGATTAGTTTTTGACAGCGAGTGAACTGGTATCCAACTCCAAACTGCAACGTGTGGTCATTTTGAAGCGTCTTGCTTTGTCTACGCAGCCGCCGTTTTAAATTCACTATCAATTCAAGCAAGAAATACGCTGAAACTAGATCACGTATAAGGTGGAACTAGATGCTCTTCCAACTCTAAACGGGTCTGGAGTTCTTCAAGAACAACGACCACAACAGCACTCGTTAAACGCCGAAGGAATGAGGAGGTAGGCCTATCGTTAAACGCCGCCTAATGTGCACACGTCGACGCGGCAAGCAGATCCCGTTTCACGGTTTAATGCGTAGGGCTGTATATCGCAGAAGTTGCAGTAGCATTTAATTCTGCTAACGGCCTTTATATATCGCTGTCACTGGCTAAGGTCAAAAACTCTCACCAGTGAGAAGAGTTAGCGTTTGGTCGGTCAGAAATCCCGGTGAGAAAACTATGACGTCATTTTAACGCGGTCAGAAACGCCAGTTAGTGCTGCTATGCCTAACCGGTTAGTCTAACCGTCCTCACCGAGAAAAAGACGGTTAGCCCAGTGAGAAATTACGTCATCATTCTCTCACCGGTGAGGGTTTTTGACCACAGCCACTGTTATCAAAATCGCAGTCGTCACTACCGGTCTTGTTTCATATTCATAGTCCATTGCGATGCCCAACGTGTGACGTCACGAATTCGAAACTCCTTCGCACTTCTCGGCAACTTGCCTATCGCCGAGGGCCAGCGTCTATCGCAGGGGGAGGGAAAAAATGAAAGTTTTTTATAAATTTTATTAATTTTGAGTACGAATTGAAAATTTTTATACATGCTACGTTGTTATTGAGACTTTCATCTTTCATTTTAAACAGTTGTTTTGGGTGTGGAGTTTACCTTTAATGGTATGTTAGTGTGAAAAGGCTTGTTTTAGTGGTATGCGGCTGTGAAAAGGTTGGGAACCGAATTTAATCTTGTCACATGGGAAAAATTTTAAAGTAATCCTACGTCCACATGTATCTAACAAATGCGTGATGCATCCGGACATTAAATTAATTTGTTGTAATGTTTTCATCGTCTTTTGTATGGCATTCATGGTTGTCTAGTTTGGTAGCTTTTTAGGCGTGTCGACTACAAGCAACTTTTGATCACAGTATGCATTTTTTCGTATATTATCTTTTTATATATCCTTGATAAAAGCAAACAACGATATAAAAGACTGGATTAATGTTGTTATTCATGGTGGAAAAAAAGAGATTATTTTCTTTAAAACAATATAGATTTATTAATGCGATAAGAAGATTATTATGGCTAAGGAGCCAACACCAATATTAGCATTGGTGGTGGCTCCATAAAATATTGTCAATAATATACTAACGATATAATAGATATAAATATTTACTTAAATAATAAAGAAATAAAGTAGACAGACATTAAAACAAATATAATACAAAATTAAATTGAAAAAGTGCGTCTCCGCGATCTCTGATTGTGACACTCCTATTCTTTGATACGGAAAGGTTTTTTAAAAATTTTTCGCAGGCATATTTCAACACATATCGAAAATTGAATGGAAACTTAGCAACATTAGGCATTCAGCTTTCTAACAGTGTATCTTATATATCCGTACGATTAAAATTAGAATTTATACGTGGTGCCTGATATCTTTTGTGTACTTATCACGGTCTATAGATATTCATGGTCATCGAGCTCCATTGTTAAAATGAAGCTAAAGTTTCTAGCTCCCAATAGGGCGGGAACTCTATTGAAAAGTGGCGCTGCATGTACAATCGGTCCAAAAACGCCTGCAGCGCCACCCTATCGACAGACAGAAACTTTACTTTCATTTTCAGTTTCAATGAAAAACCTCTATCGCAGGTCACGGTCGGCCCTGGTAAAGTACTGGATAGGAAAAGTAAGGACACTCCGCCATTTCTGTGCAAAATTCCATAATAATTATGCAAATAATTTTTATAATAACTTTGTTATATTAATATTAATAATAATTTTTGCGGTTCTTGCAATGCTGTTGCACAATAACCTGCGATTTGACCTTTTTAGCATTCTTGGAGATGTCTCTATGAAGGAATTTTGCACAGAAATGGCGGAGTGTCCTTACTTTCCTTATCCAGTACTTTAGGCCCTGGTGCGATCTATGCGGCACCTGGCGCGATCTGTTTTCCTTAGCTTCTCTAAGCAATGGAAAATGGCTGAAGCTCGATGACCATGAATATCTATAGACTGTGGTACTTATAGATAATAGCTAAGCAACACTGCGTCATAGCCTAATAATAAGAAGTCTGTTCACTCCGGATCGGTTACATTGTTGTAGCTGTTGCCAGATCGACGTCATAAAACAATTATAACGACAGTAGTGCTCCAAACGTTCAGTAAACTCTTTCTCTTTTCTGGATCTGTTTAGGTAATGTTTTGCTATTGATTTTTGTTAATGACAGTTCATTATCAAAAGCTTTTTACGATTTTCTTCATCGCATTTTATCTGACTGCAAAAAAAAGGCATGTCTGCAATTTTCTGTTAATAACAGCAAGAATAAAAAAAAACCTTTAAGGTCCTATAATTTTTTTAAAAAAAGATTTTATTTCATCTAATTTAGGGAATCCAATGAAAACCATTCATCAAATTCTAATATGGTAAAATCCTTTTTATTTCAACCTATTTTGAATAAGAGTTGCTTAATTCATATAGCTCACGGTTGTTTTATTTTCTTGGGTTTTTTTTTTGCTTTTTTTTTTCTTTTCGAAAAGAAAAAATAGGAAAACGTTTAGTGTAAAGGACTTGGAAATTAAATTTCTTCAATAAAATTCCTCGAATTTAATAAACGACATTTTGTCTCCGTTATGATTGCAGTAGTAAACAATAGATTTTGCAGTAGAGTTTATCTGCCGCTAGGGAACTTGAACAGCGTTTGAAAACGAGAGTGGACAGACTTCTCATTATTAGACTATGACTGTGTCTTTGGCGAGAGATTTGACACTTATCGGAAGCATCGACTTGCATTCGAAAAAGTTCCAACTTTTTTTTTAAACTATTCGAAGACAGGAAATATCAATGAATCGTCGAAATAAAAAAAAACTGGAAAGTTTTTGCTCCGTCATAATTTTGTGACATCATCTTTGTGTACCCTTATATCGTACACCTTCGTAAGAATATTAAAACATATGAACATATTATATAAGAGTAGGAGTTGTGATAAAATATATTAATTAAGAAATAAATAAAACTCCATTTAATTAAAATTATATATGAACATATTAATTACATTTATAATTAATAAATTAAAATTAAAATTTTCATAGGTATTCATCACATAATCAAATTTTTCTAAATTTTTCGAGAAACTAACCTTAATGTTACAAATAATGAGAAATATTTCATGAATATGTAAAACAAGCAAAAAAAAACTCACTTCTTCACCAACTCTACCAGTTCCAGCTGCGACATCGATTATCCGCAATGTTTCCTTCATTTCGTTAGGATAATACTCGACCATGAATTTCGTGATGATTTCAGGCCCATTATATATACCAGGTCTCAAATCCTAGACAATAAAATCGCAGAATAAATTTCCCGAGAATATTTAAAAACATATCAGAATAAAGTAAGCTATCAAGAATCCAAAGATAAGCTATTAAGAATAAACTTCGAGGTTTAAATTAGTCGGTGAAACCAGTTTTATGCTACATTTCTGAACGGTTTTTCTATACATAACAAAAGTTTAGCTGGGATCTTAGGAGTTGGGACCAGGGTTTTTGCTCTTCTGGGTAGATACGCTGTCAAATCCTCAGAAGAGAAGAATAAATACTAGGTAACCACAAAAGTTCTTGCCGTTTTTATGTTGACATAAAAGGGAGTGATAGAAGATATGCAAATGAGTGTACTGTGTGGTCCAAAATCTGTCAGGGGGAGCAGGAAGGTTAGCCTGTATAAATATAGTGCTGTTGGGCATTCACATCAATCACATCTCGTGCAGAAGTAAATACAAATGGAGGTATTGAAGGAGATGGTTAGGTGTTGTTTGCTTTATGACTTCAAGGTGAGCTTGTCAGCAGCGGCATCAAGTCGCCGAATGTGTCTTGCGTTTGGGGATGATGCTGTGAATGAACGCACCGCAAGGCATCGGTTCCAGAAATTCAGGTCGGGAGAATTTGCCATTTCTGATGAACCCCGTAGTCTAGTGTATCTGGTGGACTAGACGCCAAATGATTCACTACGAGCTGCTATCAACTGGCCAAACCATCACTGGGGACCTGTACTCCCAACTGTTGAAACGTGTGCAACAGGCATTGCACTAGAAGGAGCCAGCATTGGTGAATCGCAAAGGGGTACTCTTCTTTCATGACAATGCCTGGCCACCTGTGGCGCTGGTGGCCAGGGAAACCATAGAGCGGCTTGGCTGGGAAACTTTGTGTCATCCATCTTACTCACCAGATCTTGTTCCAACGGATTATCACCTTTTCCTTACACCAATGATACAGACTTGCGAAAGGCACTCACGGACTTCTTTGAGTCCAAGACCGGCAAGTTTTACAGCCAGGGGATTGATCAACTGGAGAAACGTTACCTTCTGCCGACGAGGATTACTTTGGGAACTAGCAATACGCTACTTTTTGTGTACATCATTTTGTTTTCCGGAATTAAAAATGGCAAGAACTTTTGTGGTTACCTAGTAGAAGTCACGATTCCGAGGATTTAGCATGGATGCAACAGAGAAAATCATCATCGCCAAGACGGAGCTCGCCTGATGGAAGTAGATGAGCCGGAAAGAGAGAGAAGGAAGGAAAGAAAGGCTATTGACGGAGACAGTGCGCAGGTGCGCCACAGAATCCTCCAAGCCAGAATAAAAGGAGAGGAGGAGACGGAGACGAGGAGAAGAGATTCCAGAATGTTTGGATGAGGATGGAATGATCTCAAGGCGATTCAGTAGAAGAAAGGCGATTCCCGAGCAGTCGATAGATCGTGATGTCGGCCCTAGACGAAGGAAAGGAGATAGATTTCGTCAAGCTCGAAGCGAACCCGGAAGGCATCTGCTGAGACCGCTTTTTGGAGAAGAGGAGCCATATCGTCCTATTGTTGGCCGAGTTCGGAATCACAGCCCGGTACCCTGGAAAGCCTTTCGGCAACGTCGCCAAACGTACGTGAGGAGCGTGAAACCGGACCGCTCAACGACTGAAATCTCTTGTGAACCCGGTGAAATCTCTTACCTAGTCTGGGATCTAACGTCGACTTCAAGACTAGGAATCAAACCACATAGATGATCAAACGGCTCTTGAATTGGACTGAGATTTTTCTAACGAGTTGTTGTTAATCGAATTTATTTGATCAATTGATGTTCCTTATTCAATTTAATCTTTTTAATTAAATAATTTCGTCTCTTCCTTACTCTGTCATTTCATCACAAAAAGCGCATGATATACGCCCATCTGTGCAAGAAGCTCAGGTGTGCTGGCGCTCGACCTCAATGTAATCGAGTAACCGTAGACTGGTTCAGTTGTCAAGAAGACTGCCACAAGAGAACTTGAATAAAAATCCTAGCAATACAAGCTATAAGATGCATGACATGCAAATATTCAAAGGCAAGTCGATCATTTTCATATGCTCATTATAGACGAAGAACAACTGACTGACCTTGAATACAAATATTGTGTACTGTATTATGATTTGTCAAAATCAAGGCTAACACAGACGCAACTATTTTCAAATGATGTTTATTTAATATCCACGAGCTTAAATTTATCTTTTATCCAGTTAAAAATCCAGTTATTAAGGGCACCAAAATGTTATATCCTCTTTATATTTTTTTGTTAATTTATCCATTGGACATGATTGGAGATTTTGCTTGCATGAAATCTATGAGATTAATGTTACTTTGAAGATTTTTAATTTAATTTAATTTTAAGATTTAATACGAGGAAATATCAGAAAGTAACGCCATTTATTTTTTAACGGAGGAAATATACACCTTTTCATTACGTCATCGCATGGGCGCCGCCATTACGGTCGAGCAGCAAAAAAAAAATAAAAAGTAGGAAACATGAACTACACCGATTCAAAAGAAGAAAATGTGCTAGAACGAAAATATAGCAAACCTTAAAGGTCGTGCAATAGCTCGTTATTTCTGCAGCTTCGCTACGAGACGATACAACTCCTAGGAATCAAAATGTTCGAGTGTAATGGCGGACGACTACAGTACCCCTCCTGGTGGACAATATGTTCTCTAAAAAGGTGTATAGTCGCTAAGTTAACATCATGGATATGAATTAGAAACATTAGATTCTAATTCATATCCATGGTTAACATAGCCAAAAAAGAAGGCCGAGTACATGCCATACTTTGCATAACAAGAATTGTTCTTGCGCACACGCACTACGTGCTATCAAATGGCCGCCGCTATCAGTATAGTGGCTATAGTCTACAGTGGAAGAACAGCGTGCTGAAATTCACGAGGAAATGGACATAATAATAATTTTGACTCTTTGACTTCAATAATTTTCAATTTTTCCTCATCTACAACGCCAATGCTAATATTGGTTAATTTTTCCGGTTTTACTTAAAATGTGATTATACAGCCTGGGTTATGATTATCGATTGAACTCAACATCAACAAAATTAAAAAATTGTTTGGGGAAATGGTAGAAGTTTACGGTGCCGACTGTGTGGACCATTCCAATGTATGCAAATGATGTAAAATGTTTCTGGGAGGAAGAGTTAGCCTTGCTGATAAACAGCGTTCTGGCGGCCTGCATCAGCGGCAACACAAGCCATTATTTATAAGCGCCAAGCTGAGAGACGACATCTAGCGGAATTACTTCGCAATCTGTAGAAGAGTGGAGCCTGCGACTAGAATGAAGAAGCACGTGAAGAAACACGTGAGAATGAAATGAATGTTTGTTGATCACCCTTTCAGCGGGCATTAACTTGCTATGATGGCGACATCTATAGGCCGTGGCGCTTATCAATAGAGGGCATTAACAACACAATCAGACAAATCCGTCGCATTTCTTTGAAAGAAGCGAGTGAAACGTTTCACATATCCTATGGATCGGCATGGGATATGGATAATGCATGAGAAGCTTGGATACTGCAAAGTCTGTTCGCGTTGGATTCCAGAACAGACCGGCAACAGAATGATTGCAGCATCTGTAGCGGTACAACCATGAGGAAAATCCGTTTCTGAATGGCAATGTCACAGGAGATGAGTCCTGGGTCTTGCATTTTACACCTGAGCCTACACGGCAAGAATGGTGTGGAAACTTCGACATTCTCCGGTTCGCAAAAAAACTCAAAGTTTCTCCTTCAGCTTGGAAGATTATGCTTATAGTTTTTTGGGATATGCAAGGCATCCTACTCGCAGAATATCTGCCTCGTGAGTCAACAGTCAACGCCGCTATCAGTGAAACGCTGACTAAAGTGCGGCGTGCTGTTCGGGATAACCGACTAGAAAGAGGAAACGTTGTTCGACTTCTTCATGACAACGCACGCTCGCACATAGCCAACGTCGTCAAAGCAAAACTGGTCCATTTCGTTTGGGAGGTTCTGGACCACCCAGCATACAATCCGGACTTAGCGCTCTCGGACTACCACCTCTTTGGTCCCATGAATAGATTTCTGGGTGGTGAGAGTTTGAGACTGAAATCTGCCGTGCGCCATTAGCCGATTCACAGCCGACGGAGTTCTATAAGCTGGGTTTTCTGAAATAAGTGCAGCGTTGGGATAAATGCCTAAATCGTCAAGTTGCCTATGTGGAAAAGTATATAAAAACGTGTATTTTCATCTGCACCTACTTGTTTACCTGTATGTTTTATAATTTTCATTGAAAAAAATAAATGGCGTTACTTTCTGATATCTCCTCGTATTTGTCTTTCTCTACATTTATTAAGGTTTTATCTTTCCAACTTGATTATTGTTTTTTCTTTATTAATTTTTTAAAAAATCTGAATAAAGATTTAAATCTAAGCCAGGCACTGTAATTCTAAACAAAGGTTGAAATTAGAAAAAAAAAGCAAGCTAGCATAAAGAAAAGAAATATGCAGTTCAGGAACTTATTAAAAGTTTTGTGTTTAAATTTAAATCCTTAACTCTGGTCACGGATTAAAGAGAAAAACATTGTTTTCTCCTTAATCTGTGACTCTGGTATACTAACCCATTCGTATTTCTCTGCCCAGGAGTTATAATTGGCTACCATTTCGTCGTGGGATATTCCCTGGCGATGGCATTTCAAGTTGGCACTATATTCGTCACTCATGTCGGGCACTTTGGTCTTGGTGTTCGTCCCATCCACAGCCCCATTTAGTTCCACTTTCGCTGACATGTTTTAATACCCTGCTAATATACAAGAACAATGCATACATGTCAACTTCTTATGATTAATCGTTGAACTCATGAAAGTCTTATACAGGGTGATTCAAATCGTGTGTAAAACCCTTTAAGGGGGTATTATACAGGTCAAGGTAAACACAAAAAGTCCTATGAACATGGGTTCGAATTTGAACGATAACTGACAAAGAGAATCCAAATACTCTGACTCACCGATTTTGATAAAAAAAATTGCACGTGCAGCTTTCACCAAATTAAACACATGCAAAGCCATCAGGGCCGTACCCAGAATTTATTTCGGGGGGGGGGGGGTCCCCAAGCAACAGAATTAGTTGGAGGGGGGCTGAAGCCCCCTCAGCCCCCTCAGCCCCCTCCCGCCCCCCTCGGTACGGCCCTGAAGCCATTCGACGCACTTCTCAAAATTTTCCGAGAAAAAAATTCATAAAGTTTGTTATAATTGACTACACTTTATAAATATCCTAATTAGGTTTTTGTTATCCTAATTGACTACACTCGTGTGGGAATGTGCAATTCATTTACTAAATATATTTCCGATTTTCCAATTTGCTACCACCATTTTTTTTTATAAAATCTATATACGAATTATAGTTAATAATCCAATGTGATAAACGAGCATTTAAGGAAAAAAGATTAAGTATTCACATTTAATTATTTTTATAAATTTTGTAACTTTTGGGATGATATTTAACTCACACAAAGATTAAATAATTATTGCACCATTATATTGGTATCCATAGTTTATCAATCACCTTTCATTAACATTTTTAACTAGCACATTAGCCAACAAATTACAATTAATAATAATTGATATTATTAATTTATCTGTGAGTTCCACAAACTTTCTGATGGTTGGATAGGAGAGATTCTCTGTCTGTGAGCCAGGTGCCCGCCTCCCATTGGGCTTTCAACCTTGACAACTTGGTTGTCTTTAAGACACCTTGAGACAGCTTGACTTTCCGGGTGTCTGCGATAGCCCAACTCGTAGAGGCGTCGGCCATAGCAGCCGAGGTTCCTGGTTCGAGCCGAGGTTCCTGGTTCGAACTCAGGTCGCAGAATTTTTCCTTCCATTATTAACTCCTGTCTTTATCTACACGTGAATTATAACTTATTTTGTGTTTTTTTTTAAAAAAAGAAAATGAATAAAATTTGTAATAACCTTTCAATTTATGTAAAAAAAATAACCTTAACAAATCGAAATTTTAGATTATGATAAAAGAAAGGAGAACACTCTTTAGCCACAATATATCAAGAATGTTCTCTTTTCCTTTACCATTATAATTATCCACATAATCTTTTTTCGTTGGTTTTAAGACATCAGTGCCTTTATAAATTTCCCAGTTTATTTGTTTTTTTTGTTTTCTTACCGATTGTAATCACTAAATTGTTTAATTTGAAATTTTAGATTGTTTAATCATAATAATTCTTATATGCATTTTATAAAAAAAAATGAATGGTAGCAAATTGGAAAATCGGAAATATATTTAGTTAAAAAATTCTACGAAGAGAAAAAAAAATTATCGAAGGCGGGATTTGAACCCGTATCTGCAAAACAGAACACGAGTGTTTTACCACTAAACCACCTGAACACGATAAAAAATATAGGCTACAATTAGGCAGTGGCGGCTCGTAGCTAAAGTTTCTGGGGGTGCTGCGTCAGAAAATTTTAATTTTTTCACGAACTAGAGAATAGCTAGTGACATTAAGCTTAAGGATCATGTAATATACATGTATAAGAATAGTATTAAAGAAAAAAAAGACACATTATATTGAATTTTATCGATATCGAAAGTGAAACTGGGGGTGCTGCAGTGCCGCAGTGCCGCAGTGCCTATGGACGAGCCGCCACTGCAATTAGGATATTTATAAAGTGTAGTCAATGATAACAAACTTTATGAATTTTTTTCTCGGAAAATTTTGAGAAGTGCGTCGAATGGCTTTGCATGTATGTTTAATTTGGTGAAAGCTACACGTGCTTTTTTTTTTTTTTTTTTTTTTATCAAAATCGGTGAGTCAGAGTACTCGGATTCTCCTTGTGAGATATGAACAGAAATAAAAATGCCCCGCCACCAAGATCAACAAGTTAATAACTCAGGTTCTGTAAAGCCTAGATTAATGAAATTTGGAGGAATAACAGGATACATAAAATTGTGTATACCGTTAAAGTTTCCGAGTTACGCAGTCAAAATTGTAACAAGTGCTGGTTAGTACCCACAAGTGAATACGTGTTATGACGTTGAATGAGTAACCAAAGACGATAAGAAAGGAGTAACTCGGAAACTTCTTGTTGGAATTCGATCAAATTTTAACGGTTTACACTGTTTTATGTACCCAGTTATTCCTCCAAATTTCATTAATCTAGGCTGTACAGAACCTGAGTTATTAACTTGTTGATCTTGGTGGCGGCATTTTTATTTCTGTTAAAATCTCAGTTATCGTTCAAATTCGGACTCATGTTCATAGGACTTTTTGTGTTTAGCTTGACCTCTACAATACCTCCTTATATTGTTTTACACATGATTTGGATTACCCTGTATAAAGTGGTGCTATTTAATTACGAATAAACAAAAATCGCACCATACCTGGATATTATCCACTACCGACATTATAACCTTACTCTCTTTGGAACGGACTTGCCAAGCCCAGCGCTTCTGACACAATTGAGGTGCATTCAGCTTTAATCTCTTCTATCGTACCAAATGTTTACTTTTTCAACTTGATTTTCATCTTGAAGACACAGAAGACCCTGAAAAGCAGCAATCATCTCACCGCACGGACATGTATCACGGATTTGGTTGAAATTTTAGGAGGTTAATCTACAACATTAATATACTTTCTGTGTAAAAGCATTTGACTCAATGGCCTATCGTTTCGGAAGACAAAAAAATCTTTTACGTTTATTATTGTAGTGCCAGATAAGCCAAGTGGGAAAAAAGGTATACAACTTAACAACGGTGACGCAGTGGTTAACGTCAGGTTCTGCTAGCATACTGGACCGGGTTCGATTCCTGTAGCATTTAAGTTTTTTTCCATTTTTTCCAATTTTTTTTGTTTTTCGCCATTATTATTTGTTTGCAGTTTGCATAATAACATTCACATACATAAGCAAACTTTTTTCAATATTGTACAATATAGACAATATTGAAAAATTTTGTACATTATTTTCACGGATGGTCATTGGCAATCCTTTATTTGGCGGTGACTATTGCGCATAGACCGTCGATAGGGCGAATAGATCGTTATACTTTATTTCACACGCCACGACAATGGAGGGGGGGGGGGGGTTAGAAATTTTGGCGTCGACTACTATGGTCATTTTGCGCCTTTTACACAAGTTATATCTGTACGCAGCCCGGGGCAAACAAAAACATCCATGCCCACGGCGGGATTCGAACCCACGGCCAGGCGGACTCGAGAACCACGGTAATGGCCGTTTGTGAAAATAATATACAACGCATTTTGCATTTTTTTGACCTGTGACGTTGCTTATGTATGTGACTGTTATTAAACAAAATGTAAACAAATAATAATGGCGAAAAACACAATAACTGAAAAAAAAATGGAAAAATAATGGGGAAAAAATGAAAAAAAACTTTATACTACAGGAATCGAACCCAGACCAGTAAATCCACAGAACCAGATGTTAACCACTGCGCTAACGCTGTTAAGTTGTATATCTTTCTTCACATTTGGCTTATCTGGGACTACAATAATAAACGTAAAATATTTTTTTTTTTCTCCGAATCGAAAGGCCATTGAGTCAAATCCTTTTACACAGAAAGTATATTAATGTTGTAGATTGACCACCTAAAATTTCAACCAAATCCGTGATTACATGTCCGTGCGGTCTCCTTGTCAGTGGAAGTGTTCATCGTCATCTCAGCCGAAGAAAGTTCGAAAGTCAAGAGCAACATCAAATCCAAGTTTATTTTTTGTTGATTTGGATTATCCACAAGAAGCTCATTTTTCCTACTCAGACGGTGAATACTAATTTTACTGCAATATCTTTAAAGCTACTGAAAGAGAACATGAGAAGAAAAGGTCCAGAAAAATGATGCATGAATGAGCGACTCCTCATCATGACAACAATAAATTGTGAGTAAGTTATCTAAAATTGAAGGTGTCGGTAGTGAATAAGATCAGGTATAGTGTAAAGTTATTTAATGGTGTAAAATAATGCACAGAGCGATTGACATTGATGAGTGTTAAGAATCCAGTTCGTTTCTAAGTAAACTATTTTAATTTTAAAAGTTTCTTAAGGAAGAATGATTGATTACATGTTTAGCCTGCTCTCAAGTCTAGAATTACAATATACTCTCTATATAATTGAGTACGGTTATAAAGGATCAAATAAAAATTATTTCCTAATTATTATGCAGTATATGGAATTTTATAAGCATAAGTAAAAATATAAATCAATTTCCTTTAAAAGTATTTTAACATGTATGCCTTTTAAGGGCAAATGAGTCTGGAAATACAAGCATTCCAGTCTCTCTTTAGTGACAGTATTCAATAGTGACTCAGAACAAAAGAGGCACCACAAAACCTAATTCCTTTTTTCTTTTTGCATTGTAATATAGTATATAGGAAATGGATTAATGTATCGTATATTTAGTCCTTTATTTTCTTTCCTTTAAGTTTCTACAAATTCCTTATGACTTCTATGCATCTTCTCCAGTACTCAACAAGTGTCTTTATCCATGCTGTGTAAAAGTCGCCATCGATCCATTTCTTGACAGCGTTGAAGGTAGCCTCCATGCTGGAGAACAGCTCCCTCTAAATCCATCCTTCATCGAACTGACAGTAACAAATGGGTGGCTGAGGTAAAAAAGCCGGTGCAATCCAATTTTCGCCGTGCTCTCCTTTTCATATCACATAATAAATCCTTGACGCACATAATCCATTGCCTCACCTCGTAGTATTCATATAACTGTCTATTTGGCATAGAAATTCCTAGATCGGTTATGCATGTCCATGGATGAAATGCGTTTTCCTTTCGGGACCAGTCTGAATTCGTTTTTCCTGCCTTACAGGCGAGATATAAAATATGAGTTACGGTATTAGTTTCGGAATGCCATTAATGCAATGATACTGAAATCAACATTAAATTATTGTCGTTTATATTATCTGGATGTTACTTATTAGCTATTACATTAGAATCATTGTTCTTAACAGACATCTTGATAGATCTATCTATATAAATAAAGAAGAATGTTTGTTTGTGGGTTTGTTTGTTTGTTTGTTTGTTATACAAATCTACAGTTTTATTCCGATCTTGATGAAATTTTACACACTTGATCTTCAAAGCAAGAGGAAGGTGACTGTCTACGTCAGATTGGTAGTTATTATTTTTTCGAAATCTGAGGTAGACAGTGACCTTCCTCTTGCTTTGAAGATCAAGTGTGCAAAATTTCATCAAGATCGAAATAAAACCGTCGATTTATATACGAAACAAACACACAAACCCACAAACAAACATTCTTCTTTATTTATATAGATAGATCGATATTCATAAAGATGGCAGGGCATATTAATATGACCAACAATGCAAGGCAAAGTTTGTGCTTTATAAATAAGGTTGAATTTGCAGTAATGCATAGAATTCCTGTTGTTAGGAATAAAATAATGTTTAACTGCGCATGCGCAAGCGTTTCCAAAATGTATTTAGCATAATTTATTAGCCAGATGTATAGAGCTACTCTTATAAAAAGCCCAAGCAAATATCGTGAAAATTCAGAAAGATATAGCCGATAGAATGGGTTGAGCTCCATGCCTTAGGGCCTTTCTTAGAATGGATAGTTCTTAGTACTTTATATTTTCTTGAAAATCTTTAAAAATAAGCACTAGCTGGATATAATGGAGAGTTAGCAGACTATTGAGAAAGCGTGGAAAGGCGACAGAGGAAGCGGTCCTTTCACTCCGTGCTGTATTGGTTTCGCCAGCACACTGCTGCAACTGAGCAAATGGTGAGCCTGTCAACGGAAGAAACGGCGTATGCTAGATCACACAAAGTGATGAATGCCCAACTTTTGCTTGCAGACATCGAGGGCAGAGTGCAATTGCAACAACAGATTACCAAGTAGTGAAAAATCCCATTCAGATTGTTGGGATTCCAGAGCACGCAGACACAAATAATCGTGTATATCCATTGCCACCCAAGAGGAGAGTTGTTTCGTCGAAATTATTGTTGCCATATATTTTTCTTCCACATCAACGCCGGGGAAATATTATTGCCATGAAAACCGATGTAGCGATGATGCAATGATAGAATGCTCTGTTGAATTGGCAATAGAATATTCGTTTCCAAGAATTACTAACAATGAGCAGGATAGGAATATAATAACACGATATACATACAGCAGTCTCTCTTTGAGCAGGCAACGAGATATACGTTCAGCTCCCTAACAAATGTTCAGACGATTTGTGTATTTGGAGCCCTTGAGCTTCTAGACGCGACGGTAGCTTCACCTTTTTCTTCCAGCGGCTTAAGTGTATAAGGATGCCGATCGCTCTCAGGCGACAGTTTATGACATAACCAATAAGAATGCATATATAAACTCGACTTTTCAAATCAACAAGCACGCTATTTTGTGCTCTTTAATAATGGTTCATATAACATGTTAATTCATATTTATCGAAATGCTACTAAAGAAAACAATGAGTATTGTTCAGAGAAGATAAAAATGTATCCGGGCATATGAACAACGGGAGCAGAAAATGAAATATTATTGAAAACCAATTTGAGATATTATTTAATTTCTGAGTTTGTTCGCGCTACCAGCTCCTCTTCTGAATCCACCATATTTTCACATGTCCCCAGAAGAAGAAATCTAAAGGGTTTAGGGCTCATGGTCAACAGTTTGAACACCTTTTGTTATTTTACAAACATGTAATTGGTTATGAAAAACGTTGTGATCTTCAGTATCAAATTTTCTAATTTCTGTTTTCTGGAAGTACATTAACGAGGGAGACAATATTATGAGGAAGTCTCAGACAGCCGTTGTATGTATAATGTTTGACAATTTTTTATTCATTTGCAAAATATATTCAAAATAAGGTCCTAAAAGTTTGTACACAGTGTTTGTATAAATCAGCACATCGGTCGATTCTTCCAAGTAACGAATCCACCTCTCTCCAAATTTTCAACGAATACTTTCATTTTAAATATCTCTCACTGAAACAAAATTCCGCTATAAATTCATCTGCCCTCATGGCGACAACACTAGGCAAAAATGAAGATGTTTCTTCACAATATGATTAACTATAAGCCAGGCGAAGTGACAGCTTACATTTGGTTTATCGGGAGAATTGACGATTATTGTTTACAAAATTCATTTCAGATTTAATTGATAATGAATAAGGACTGTTTATGGTTTGGAATGAAATTTTGTTATTTCTTTCGTAATTATGTATGTTTCTAAAGAAAGAAATCTGAATATGTAGTATTAAAATAAGAATAATTATTTTATTTATATCGTAACCAGCCTAATAGAAAACGCAATTTGAGAAGTCCAATGTTTGATGAAATATCCAATTATATTAAGGTAAATTTATAATTAACATACTGAATACCTTTTCCAAGTGCCAAAGAAACTACGCTCGAAGACAGACGGAATTATTAATATTACATCTCAAATCAGGCAAAAGATGACTAGCTTTAGCTAGCAATTTACATATGGATATAAAGAACTTCCAAAGTAGAATTCATGTTAATTCTTTATTAACATGAGTCGGATTTCACCATCGCCAGAAGTTATATTTATTTTATTAAATGCGATACCACGAACTGAATAAGGCTTTTCGAAAAAACATTAATGAACTATCGCTAATAGAGATTAGTGCTCTCCAGTGTCGGAATAATAGTTTAAAGCGGAACTATTAAGTTTAATGACGAATTTATTATTGATAAACTAATATGTAATTATTCAAACCTCCTTTATTTTAACCGTAAAAACTTATGCACAACTGAGTAAAGCAAGGAAAAGAATGAGAAAAAATTGTTACTTTTCTAACTTTAAAACAAGAAATCTTTTAGTGTTTTACAAAAAATGGAATTCTTGTTCGAATAAAATTTTTAAAGACAATTTTAAATTTCAAGGCTGTTAATAAATTACATGAAATATCTTACCGTAAATTAGTCGCACACCCCGGGAAGATCCAGTAGAATCTTAATCCCACGATTTTATTTTCACCAAATGAAAAATAATCACTTTAATTTCGTATATTAAAAATTATTTTCCTGAACAGGAACCTCATTTAAAATAATAGTTTTGAGTCACACAGAGCATTTATGAACGTCTCGCAATTCTCTCTACACGGATGTAGATAGATTTTAGAATATAAAATGCGGATGTAGATAGATTTTAGAATATAAAATGCGGATGTAGATAGATTTTAGAATATAAAATAGTTAAATATTACAGCGAAGAGGAAAAATCACGATGTTCTGTAAATATAACTCTTGCGGCATCTTTCGGTCTATTCTGCATAAAAGTTAACTAATTTCTATCTGAGCATTCTTAAAATAAACCATAATGCAAACAGACTAATCCAAATAAGCTTACTCGTTGTAGCTAATTTGCATAAAACTGCCTCACTTCTGAGCAGTTCAATATTTTCCATAACAAGCATATGAAATATTTTACGTTTTATGCTCACCACGTAAACCCGTAATTTTCATTTGCTCTTACAATTTCTTTGCATTTCCTGATCTTGGGCCAGTGCGATACATGGCGATCCAAAATTCAGGAAAAAATTTAAAAAACTCAATAATATACACTGGAGCAGATAAAAAAGATTCTGTTTGCACAGAAACGATTGAAATGAAGTCGGATTTTTTCCCCCAGGAAAAATATTTAATGCTAGAATTGTTCGGTTTTTGACCAACAGATGGCGTTTATCAGGTTACAGATATCAGTTTGTGCAGATTTTAAAACAGCAGCACACTGAATGACGGACGATACATCAAACATTTGTAAGCCGATAGTTAATCTGGGATCTTACCGTCTGAAAATGTGCATAAACTGATGTCTGTTAGAGCACTGTACGGACCACGGCCTACGAGATAGTAAACTGCAGGCGGCAGCCATTTTGATGCCCTTTACCCACTTTTCGCAAGTGCTCATCACATTTGTCGCGTTGTTTTTTTCGTTCATTTTTCTACAGTATTTATTAATTTATATTTATTTTACTAATTTATTAAAAGGAATTTTTTTTCTAAATTACTAATTTATAAAGACTGACGGATAAGAAAAAAAGAAGGACGAGACATATGAAATTTTGAAATTTCAGGGTCTTACTACCATATTTTCAATTTTTAATTTATAAAAAGTAAATTGTTTTTTATTTATTAATTTATTATAAGGTATTAAATATTTTATTTGTTAATTATTTTTTAATTAATTTTTTATTATTTCTTTAGAAAATCATTTTTTTCTAATTTATAATGTGCCCGTTTGAAAAAAAATATTCCGTAAAAGCAGGAATGTTTTTTGCTTAAGAAAAATCAATATTATACAGGGTGTATCAGGTTCGATGGTCATAAAGTGCCTAGCGTGATCCTTTGCATGATTACAAACTTAAAATTCCTTATGCAAAATGTCCAAAACTCAAATGTTACGCGAAGTTTGCTGAAAACCTGTCGAAAACGTCATTTAATCACAACACTTGCCGCCGATTTAATCGCCCCTTTGAATTTAATAAAGTGCTGGTGCGGACTTTTATTAAATGACGTAACGACGCAATTTAAATTAGGAGTTTTCGACATTTTCGATAAGGAACTTTAAGTTTGTAATCATGCAAAGGAACACGCTAGGTACTTTATGACCATTGAACCTGATACACCCTATATAACATCTGATCGCTTTAGTAGTTTACCAAGTATTTTTGAACCGCTTTCATTATGTACAGGGTGATCCAAAAGTCATGGAAAGTTTAAAACTCAATAATTCGCACACGAATGCAGATAAAAGTAAAGCCTGTTTTTTTTTTGACGAAATTGCTGATCGCAGTAATAATTTTTTTCTCACTGTATCTTCAAGAAATGCTTTTTCTCCACCACCGATTCCGATTTATATGCGAGTTACGAACCTGAACAATTGCACTGCACTGAAGTTTCCACTGAGCCAACTGCGTCGTAAATGATAGAGCAAAATATTCCGCCATACCTCTTGACAGATTTCCCAAAGATTCTCGATAGTTTGCTGCCGTCGCCGTCTGACTCCCTTTTTCAATGCAATCGAACCTTGATATCTCGAATTTCGTGGGAACAAAAAAATTCGAGATAAAGAGGTTTCGAGATATGGAGGGTTACTTTTAAATCAAAATTTTTAGGTTATTAAAGCTACTGTGAGAATACCGAGAACAATAGGAGATAAAATGCCACACGTACATACAAAGGAGTCACTAGCGTCAGAAATGCACAAATGCTCAATCATCTCGTACACAACCGAGACTTGCCAACGAGATCAAAATTTTCTTCTTGAATTTTTTCGCAACGCACGAGAATCAGAGACAATTGAAAGAAATTGTCTTTCTGAAATTGTTTCATTTGTCTCTGACGAGAATTGTCTAACTTTAACGGAAGTGATGTCAAATTTTTTTCGTTTCATTCAAAAAAAAAAAAACAACTCTCATGTTTTTAAATATCTTGCATTTTGCTGGCACACAAAGTCAAAATGAACATAGAGAGGTTTTCTGGGAAAATGTTTCGAGATAACGAGGTAAAATTGCATTAAATTAATAGTGAAAATGTAGGGAAATAAATTTTTTTCCAGGTATCGAGGTTCGAGATAGCGAGGTTCGACTGTAATTCAAATCCACAAAAATCATTAGCTGATGCGTCGGGAGCTTTCACGAGAATCGTGTCAGTTTCATATGCGTTCCTCTGGTACTGGCAGCGAATCGAAGACTTACGGAATTGCTTGATGCATGTAGACCCATGCGTCTAGCTCCAACTTTACTGCTGGCAAAAAAATGCAATACCTAGAAGGAATGTGTCGATTTATTCGAAATTTTGCACGCATATAGCATTGGTGGCATATAATAAATGATTCAAATTGCAAGACAATACGTCCAGAAGAATGTTGTACAGGGTGGCTCCCATGCCCCTCCTGGAGAAGAATGGTTCCTACCAGATTTGCATGAAATCGTCATTTTGGCATCTGCATTGTACTGGAATAGTTGACTGTAAGTGTGATGACAACAGCTGCAATGCCTCGCACACGCCGCCATGCTTCTGTGTAAAACTCACTGCACGGATTTTGACAGAGGTCGGATTGTGGGACTTCGAGAGGCTGGATGGTCTCATCGGCGTATCGCGGCGCAGATCGGTTGTCACGTTTCTGTGGTAGTTCGATGTTGTCAGCCGTGGTTTACGGAAGAATCGCACTCACGTAGACCTGGTTTTGAACGCCCACGCACTACTGAACCACGCCAAGACCGTCGAATCGTACGAGAAGCTTTGAGCAACCGTACGGCATCCACAGCAGACATAAGGGCCAGAGTGGCATCAGTAGCAGTTTGCTGGCTGCAGGACTGCGGGCACGGATCCCTCTAGCCAGACTCCCAATTCTGCAAGAACACCGTGCTGCGCGATTGCAGTGGTACCGCGAAAGAGCCGACTGGAGATCTGTAGTCTTTAGTGATGAGAGCACACCAGTGATGGACGAAGAGCAACAGAGCGCCATCTTCCACAGTGCATCCGTCTACGGCACTCGGGTCCAACCGCTGGCATAATGTGTGAGGTGCGGTCAGTTATAACTCGCGATCAACCTTAATGTTTGTGGATGGAACATTGAACAGCATTCGGTACGTCCAGCAGATTGTGGAACCTGTTCTTCTGTCCTTCTTGCAACAGGAGGATAACATGTTTTTCCAGCAGGATAACGCCCGTTCATACACTGCCCTTGTTAGCTTGCAGGCCTTACAGGATGTGGCACTTTTTCCCTGGCCAGCACTATCTCCAGACTTGTCGTTAAAAGAACATGTGTGGGACGTGATGGGACGTAACGTTCATCGTCGCTGCACACCAGCTGCAACAATTCCACAATTTGGACAGTGTGTTCAGGAAGCTTGGAACAACCTATCCCAAGACGACATCCAGCATCTTTATGACCGCATCGAGGCCTGCATTCAAGCTCACGGCGATTATACGATCTACTAATGTGGAAGGCAATGAACAGAAATCTCTATTCTAAATGTAGAAGGCAATTGATTACGCCTAAATGTATATATTTATACGTTTAGCATTTCGTTCTAGCGGTGTAGTTGGTTTCTCTATTGGGCCATGGGAGCCACCCTGTGCAACGTTCTTCTGGACGTATTGTCTTGCAATTTGAATCATTTCTTGTATGCCAGCAATAGTATATGTGTGCAAAATTTCAAATTAATTGTTGTGTAGCCATACTCACGTTACAAGACGTTTCAAACGACTGCTAATACTCGAATTGACAGCACTGATACCGCTCTGCCTATTTATACACCTTTTAAGCGATGCAAGCGACGCCTGAAAATTTGCATGCGACTATCCCATGAGTTTTGGCATTTCCGTGTACAATAAGATCTGTGGCGAAATGTATCACCGAATTGCCGGACATTCTTACAAGATAAACAAGTACCAATGTGTGAAAATGTTTATCGATATTGAAGCGTATGTATTAGTTCAAACAAATGTGATCTCTTCTGATACAAATGTTACGATATGAGTGTACTGATTAAATATTTACATACAGTAAAAGATGACATTAATTAGTGAAAGATTCAATCAAATACTAAAAGAATGTCGCCAACTTATATATCCTTAAAAAGCATATGTGAAACGTATATCTAGAAATGTAACGCTTTAACTAACCAACTCATGATTGTAGTCAAGTATTTCTGTTAATGCCAGAAGTCTAAAGCTAACCAAAAGTACTTAAGCAAAACAACCTTTGTAATAAATATTATGATGCTCTATGTTGTTCACTGATATAAATTTAATGTTTACCATACGAAAAATTGTATAAATCGGGGAATGTATTGGTTTTGTTATAATTCGAATTAGCACATTTTCCCCTCAACAATAAAATAATTGAAAAGAAGTAAAGGACAAGGAAATGATTTCTTACAAACAGTCCAGAGGAAGAGTTCACTGATGGCTATTAAAGATTGAACAATTACATAGGTCTACGAAGCAACAAATGAAATCAATGAAGACCACAGTCGTTTAAAGAGAGACAGGCGCCTTATAAAGTGAATTTTATAACATTTATAACCTTACTTAATGTTCAACCCTCTTCACCACTCAATGAACTTTTCCTCTGGAACCTATTTATGTTTTTTTTTATAGTTTTATTGTTATGTTAAAAACATATTCTGATTCAAATTATATCAGGGTATTACCGCATCGTTGTTTACCTTTGATATTTTCATTATTCCGTATTATTTATGACTTTGAATGAATTAAATTCAAGATTGGAAACCTTCTCTTTACGTGGATCATTATTGCATTGCATTTTTATGTTGTTATTCTTAGCGTGTTTATCTCTTTTTTTTGGAGCTCGTACATTATTTTTAAGAACGACTTTAAAGTTCCGGCTGTTTTGATATCATTATAAAAACTTATTGTATAAAGCATTTATTCCTTTTTAATGCTATTTCTATTTCCTAGATAAACATACTGTACTGCATAATATAGCTGAGGATGGCAAACTAATAACGAGCCAAAGTAATGTTATATCATCATATCAGACGGATGAGAATAATGGTTTTTATAATATCATCAATTTGGTGATGACTGCAAATTGTACTGGGAATGCAAATTTTATTTAAAAATTTTTAAAAACAATTTAAAAAGGAAAAAAGTTATCTATTTAATTACAGTATTTAAATAAATACAAGCCTCTTTAAACAATTGCATCTTAGTATTTATGATTTTTAAACTGTTGCTCAAAACTGAACAAAGAGACTTCAAGCATGATGAAATTGAACTTCAATAAGCCAATTCATTTGAATCGAACTTTCGACATTTAGTCGTAGACAATTTGAAGATTGCTTGCACTACTGCTTATCAATATTGATTAAAATTACATGCCAAAGGCCATAAATTTGGAGAATATAGAGACTTTAAGACACTAATAAGTCTTCAAATATTTATAAAGTTATATTACTTCTTTTAACACAGTGCACTGTTAATACATAATGATACGGCATATTATTATCAAACAAGAAATTAAGCCTCCCGAGGAAGGTATAGGAAAGTAGCGGAAGCCCTGAGTTCATCTATTTTTTTTATTCCTTCATCTGCACTTTTTAACCCCCCATTTTTTAAAACAAAAATTGATTTTCTCGAACCTTGTATTTAGAAAATATAAAAGAACCCTATCTTCTTTCCTTTCTCATCATTTTCGATCGAATGATATATCACACCCTATATGTTGCCATAAATTTCTAAAGACCAAGTGATTGCCACCCCCACAACCCCGACCCTATTGAAACAATTTTGCCCAAACTTTACAGTAATGTTGATCTTGCTTGGAGGAATCTGCATACCGAATTTCACTCCTTTATATGCATAAATACGCGTAGACCTTTTGGTCCCCTCTAATTTCCGCCCCCGAAACTCCGACCCCAGTGGGCCAATCAAAACCAAATTAAATAGTGAAGGTGCCCATGCCCATAATAAGCTACATTCTGAATTTCAACCTTCTATCTCAAAAAATGCGGAAATATGAAGGGGACGGACGGACGGACGGACGGACGGACGGACGGACAGACAGACGGACATTGCGAAAACAATAAGTAGCTCCATTCTTCCGCTACTTAATAATACAGTAACGTTCCACTAGCTCCACTAGAACTTTAAATTTTTATTATTATTAGTATGAAATGCTATTTGAACTTCAAACTGGGAACAATACAATTACAGGAAAATTATGAAATTGCAATGAAGTTTTAATTAAGCAACGGTTTGTCAAATGAAAGAAAGCAATTTCTTTCTTATACATACAATGGTTTTATCGACATGAGCGTTAAATTTAAATGGCATTACAAATAAATTATATCTCTACTGATAATGAAAACAAAGACATTTCAGCGCTTTAATTATTAATTATATGATGTTACTCTCAATTATAATTATTTTAATATCGTATAAGATTGTAAAATGTCATAAATGCTGAAGGCACCATAAACCTCAAGGAAATTAAATAAATTTAATACAATTAAGCAATAATAAAATAATCCGTTTACGTAAATTACTTTGTAAATTTTATATAAAAATAATCTTCAGTACAAAAAAATTTAATATTTAAAATGAATTTAATTCTAATATCAACAATAATTAAAATTTCACAATAAAAAGTGACCCTTTCGTAGCCCTTTCAGACCCCATTTTTTCTTTTAGTGGCAGAATTTTTTCCTTCATTGAAAACTGCTAAATAACATATGCTAATGATAAAAATACAATTGCGTTTCTGGACGATACATCACCCACTGACGTCCATCACAATGGAGATGGGTATCTTAAAAAATTATTTTTATAATGTAATAAACAAATGGAAAACTTAGAAATAATCAAATATATAAAAACTACTTGCACATGAATTTAAGAGTCATATACATAAAAATCATGCATGTCCATTGTAATGGACACAGGGACTGAAAGGGTTATTTTTTTTTTGCTACAATCAAAATTTTGGTTTATCATCGTTTTTTTTTTTGTTTTTTTTTGTTTTGTTTTTTTACGCACTTAACTCATTAAACATCAGCAACTTGCTTATGGAAAGAGTCCCTTCTCCTATATGAAGAACGTGTAGTACTCCAATGTAGTTGCTTAATTCACTGGGCTATGTTGAGTTTCATTCAGTAAGCAAATCACAACGGATAACCAAATCAAAACGGATAACGAAAACGGGAGAAAATTATAGGACAGTTATGTGACGTGATTTTCTTATGAAAATCTTTTTATTTTTGCACTTGGTACATGAATTAGATTGCGCTTACTCGTAATTTGGATATTTTTTGTGTGCATTTTCAGCGAATTATGCAACCACGTTGGAGATATCATATGTTCTTCATATAGAGGAAAGGACTTGCCCCATAAAACAAAAAATTGAATGGTAGTAAAAAAATTTAAGGGCCATCTTTATTTAAATTTATTTTTTTAATTTGTATTTTTATTGTGAAATTTAAATTATTGTTTTTACAAATAAATCAAATTTTATTGTAAACATTAATTTTTATCTACTGAACATTATCTACTGAAAATCATGAACGTTTCGCAAAAAGTGTGCACGAAAATGTAAATCTACCCATTTGGGTGACTTTCAGTGATATTTAAGTTTATAATATGAAATTTACGCAAATTAATATTCCATGGTTATTTAGTTTGTATTAAGTTTATTTATTTATTTATTTATTGGGATCCAATACGTCCATCCAGAACCTATATGGCTAGAAGCCGACGAGTTGGTCCCTGGATGGACCTGGATTCAGGAAGAATGCTGTATGATGGTCGCAGCAGCCGGGGGGATGAAGATTGTCTATCACTGATGTTCGCCCATCCAATGACTAGCCGTGCCTGATGTAGCTTAACTTCACAGAAGTTGTGTTCCCACCAGGCCACGGCCTCCCTCAACGCCCACGGCTTAATTTATTTAGTTGAGCTTTACGGTGGGGTTTTTTTTTGTAATAAACAGGAATACTTTTTGCTGTAGATTCAAACATAAGCAATCAGCAACCGAGGCTAACGAGAAAGACAGGCTCCGACACTGAAAAGTCATCCGACCAAGATATGTCTAGCAACCTAATCTTTATTGTTTTCATCTTGGATTTTAACAATCAGTGTTTCTTTTTTGTTTGTTGGAAACAATGAAGGTTGAGATGTTACTAAACTTATTTTGATCAGGTGATTTTTCAGTGCCGGAGACTGTCTTTCTCGTTAGCCTCGTCAGCAACTAGAAATAACCCATTGTTGTAATCCCGAAAACTGTTTCATTATTCTAAAAAATGAAGCATTTTTCTTGTCAAAAATTTACGCTCAAAATTTTGGGGAACAACATTAGTAATTTCAGACTGACCAATCTCGAAGGACCAAAATGTTAACTTTAACCACCATTTTGGCCATGTTTCCGAATAGATAGGAAATGGGTGCCTATTATGATTTTTACTTACTTTTTGATACTCTATCCTAATCTGAAGTCGAAATCAAAAAACTGGAAAAAATTGGCAACAGAACGACCGACTTCGCAAATCCAGTAATGCCTTTATCTGTAGTAGGAAAACTGAAACTTCCTGCATAACTCCATTGTTTTTTATAAGAAAACGGGAAAGGGCTACAGACGCTCCCTCCAACTCATGGTTCGAAAATTTCTTTCCGCAACGAAGGAAATGTGTGTGACTTCGGGTTTTTTTCTATTATTTTTCTTCTTTTTTTTGACAAAATCTTTAGAGAGCGAGATATTTTATCTAAACGCTTCATAGGGTCCAAACCGAAAAAAGATCGAAAAACGCTGCCTACTATAACGACTTTTTATAACGAGTTATAGTATACTTTTCCGAAAATGATAGTAGCCCCCCTCCCCTCCCTTAGAGGAATTTCTGGCTACGCTACTATATATCTCTAACGACGTCTTATTAAAAATGCTTATCAGCTATTACGATTGGATTTGATAGGAAAAGAAATATCCATAACAACTTAATCAGCAAAAGGGAAATCCGTCGAATAAAAAATTCTGATTGATAAGTTTCAGAGAGTATAGGGTAAATTTTATGAGCAAAACAAGCATCCGGTTCACTCTACGTCCATTCCCTTCAGCTTTTTTTTCACAAAAAAATAATGTACTCGTATTTCCGTGATAAGCCAAATGAATTTGTTCGTATTTCCGTGTTTATTTTCAGTGGAAGAAAACCTTCACAGCATTACACGTCTAAAGAAATAATAAATAATAAAAAATTCACGTCTTACCAACCTGTGTTCAATTTTTATTATTTATTTGTTCTTGTGTCTCGTCCTTCTTTTTTTTCTACATCCATCATCACCTCTGAAGAAAGTAATAATGTTATTTTTAATTTACATCCATGTCATGCAAATTTAAGATTTATAAAAATTGTATTTCTCCTACCAAAGTGCCATTGGCTCAGAGAATAATAAAGTGCCAAATTTTCTTGAGACAAAAAGCTCATTTCTGGATGTCAAATTATTACTTTCACTCTGAGCAACCCAAAACTGTTTCAAATATAAAACTACTAGCGATTTTTACTGTATTGGTTGAAATTATTTTAAATAACCCAAATAAATTTTAGCCAATCCTTATTTACTAAAGAGTAAAGAGTCATAAACCAAAATATATTGAGGAAATATATACTTTACCAAGAAATTAGCGGAGAAATTAAGTGAAAAAAATACTTCATTAGGCGAAATACTTCATTTAAACTGTTTGTGGCTAAATGATATGATGAAAGGGTTGTTCAATCAATAGATAAAGATTAGACAAAATATTAGGTCGACTAACGGGCGACTCAATAATAATATTTTTTCACATAAACTGAACTTTCACCTCGTTATAAATCTTTAACTATGCTCAAATATATAGAAATTTCAGTAAAAATTTATTTTATTGCGCTTTGTTTTTGGTTCATAAAAGATGTTGTGGAAATTCAACGTTTTCATTTATATTGGCATATTAAATCCATTGTTCTCAGATCCATTAAAATACAAAAGTTAAATATTAAATCATCACTGAAGAAATTTTAAATCACTACTTTTAATATAGGTCTTTTTATTATCTAATAAATCTATGATATATTTAAATAAACAAGTAATATGTTTTATAACTTACTTTTTCTGAACACGTCAGCGTTTCAAAAGTTCTTCTCGTGCGTGTACGAACTGCCAACCAGATGCGGAAACTCTGAAAAGAAAAACTCGTTCAGACCAAAGTATTCAATTCGAAAAAAGGAATGCATACGTGTTCATTTATATACGAAAAGATTACTAGTTGTATTTACAGATTCATGTCAATAGGGAAAAAAAAACTATCAGGAAACGCAGTAAATATTTGCATTCGCCACTGGCGTATGTACAGGAAACACCTACGCGCCATATCTAAATTATAAGATTTTCACTCTAAGATGTACAATACAAACGATTTGACAATTTGGTATTAAAATTTAAATGAATAAAATCTATTCTCTGAAAATTTTATTTCACGCCTATTCATTTATGTCTGAAAAATTCTCTGGCAAGCATAAGAAAGTAATCGGTTTATTATTATTATTATTTCAGCCTAAGTGTTCTCATGCTCTTATAAATAATACCAGCAATAAATTTAAAAAAGTTAAACATATTTTCTGATAGATAAGAAATATAAACAATTATATAACTTAAAATTATTAATTTAAAATTCAACATCTCTAATAGATAAATTTATACCCAAAGGAAATGTAACTTTACATTCACTATCATTCATATTGACCTTCACAATGCAAATAATAGAAATACTTTGAAGTATTGATGCTTATGACTTATTGCATACCCGAGTCAAAAAGGCTACTTCGGCCAAATCCCCTTTCGCCGTCATCGAGTGTGTTTATTCTGGTAGCCATGCATCATTGCTATGGTCCTGCATCGCAGTTTCCACTGCAGGAGGCTGGAACGCAAAACAGCAAGATCAATTCGTAATCACTCCTGTTGACACGCTTTCCAAAGATCCTCCATTGCTCGCGGTCGTCTCTTTCCGAGGGCCCGTTTAAGTAGGCCAAAGACACAAAAATCCACAGGCGATGCGCCCGGCGACTTGACAGGTATGTCGCTGAATGGAATGGAGCGGATTCCGGTATCTTCCTGCATACTTTCTAGGAACATGCATGTTGACGCAGCGATGTGACTCGACGCCTTGTCTTGGTGTAGCCATACCTTGTTTACCTCTGTACCATAGAACCAGGGGATGTCACGGGTAAATATGGGGGTTAGAACGTTAGTCTGATAGTACTTGGCGTTGACTTTGGCCTTTGACTCAACTCTGTGTAAAGTTAACTTGCCGTTGTAGCTGTATCCCGCCATGACCATGAAACCTTTAGAAAATGTTTCCCTGCATTCACGGTACCATTTTCTGAAGTCCTTAGAACCCCTTGGGCGGTAAAAAATGGCTCGCTTCTTTCTGCAGTCGCTTAAATAAACATGCGCCTCTTCTAGTGTGACTACGTATTTCCATTTTTCATCCGCCAGATACCGTTCATACAGTTTACGGCAGTTGGTCCGTCGTTCTTGAACGTGGCCCGGCAGCAACTTAGGAACGTGGCTCTTGTGTCGCTTCTTCAGTTGTAAATCACGGTTGTGTTTAGAGTGTACACAGACATCCCTAACCTTCTGTGCAATGGCCCGCTGTGTTGGTGCGTTACATCCGATTACGATAGCTCGAACTTTCCAGAGTACGGCTAGTGGATGGTCTGGATTGACTTGCTTTTTATCCTGAGGAATGGCACCGCTTCTAGAATTTGCCAATGTTATTTAGTACACTTGATATCTCTTTCTTGGAAACTACGAAGCCTCGCTTCTTGAATGCTTTCATAATTTCGGAATAGCTGAATTTGACGTCGGAAAGGGCTGTTATTTAGCCCTTCCAATACCTGTCAATTTTCGATGACATAACACGGCTTTTTTGTGAGTTTTCAAGACGGCGACCGCAGCCGGTAGTAAAATCAGGGTCGGTTTTATCATTAGGCGACGGCCCAAGGGCGCCAAACAACGGGGCATTTTTTTCCATATTTTTTTGCTATTCTAATATTGTTTATTAATTAAAAAAGTCAATACATATTTAAAATATTTGAAAAGTGCAGCAGGAAAACAAAAGCCTAATGTAGAGAAAAGCTGAAGGTTTCATCAAATCCAACACAATAATCAATGTATTTGACATTTAATGAAACATTAATTAAAAATTTGCTCATGTTCATTTTTATTTGCTTATTTCTTCTTTCATTTCTTTAAAATATGCATCCTAAGAATGCTGTTAAAAATTAAAAAGTTATATCTTTTTTCCTAATTATGAAATGGTTATTAAGCATAAAAAAATGTTGAAAAATTTTAAAAAGTGAAAAGGAACAACTGATAATTATCACACAACACCAAAAAAGGTATTTTCATTTCTACTTTTCGACCATGGCGTAAGAAAGGTGAAATTTTACATGAAAAATTCGTGTAATTTTGAACTATGTTTTTTTCAAGCTGTGTTTATTTTTAACAAAGAAAAACTAGTTCTAGTACTTTCCTCTGTATCTTTCTTTAATTAGGAAAGAAATATTTCAATTTTATTTAAAATAACTAATCATATTGTCGTAATTATGTCATTTCTGTGCTTGATTTTACTGCAAAACTGGAATTTATATCAGCCAGGTCTATAAAAGACCTTGATAGTGGCCAACACTTGGACTTTACTGCACAGATTCTCCCTCTGGTATACCTATCTCTACGGACATGACTTACGGCCGGTTGCAACAAGGTCAGTTAAAAATAACTCTTCGTTAAAGTCCCGTTTAAAATTTTTTGCGTTGCATCAAGAGAGATTAGGGCTTAATCAGACGTTAAGTGGCGGTTTAACTTAAACGCTCGATGACCACGGTTTAAGTCCATGGTTAGTGAAGCAAAATGGAATTCCGAAACAGAAATATATTTTAAACTAATTGGATAAACTAATTATCAAACAGATAAATGGATAAGCTAATTATGCAAATTATTTGGATAAACTAAATGGATAAACTATTTGGATAAGTTAATTGGAAGCTATTTGGATAAGTCATTTGGATAAGTTAATGTACTTGAAATATTTAATAGCAAATAAATTTGGATAAACTTTTTGAATAGGCCATTTGGATAACTAATTATCAAGCAGTTGTTTGGATAAGCTAAAATGATAAGATAATTGGATAAGCTGTCTGGATATGCCGTTTGGAAAATGAATTATCAACCAGCTGTTTGGATAAGCTATTTGGATAAGATAATTGTATAAACGATTTGGATAAGCTAAGTGGATATGCTAAATGGATAAGCTATTTAGATAAGCTAATTGGATAAGCTAAATGGATAAACTATTTGGATAAACTAATTATCAAATAACTGTTTGGATAAGCTAATTGGATAAGCTATTTGGATAAGCTAAATGAATAAGCTATTTGGATAAGCTAATTGGATAAACCAAATGGATAAGCGATTTGAATAGCAATTTGGATAAGCTGTTTGGATAAACTAATTATCAAACAGCTATTTGGATAAGCTCTTTGGATAAGCTGTTTGGATAGCTAATGGGATAAGCTAAATGAATAAGCTAATTGAATAAGCTAAATGGATAAGCGATTTGAATAGCAATTAGGATAAGCTAATTATTAAACAGCTATTTGGATAAGCTCCTGGATAAGCTAGTTTGATAAGCTAATTGGGTAAGCTAGATGGATAAGCTAGTTTTCAAACAGCAATCAGGATATGCTAATTATCGAACAGCTAAACGGATAAGTTAATATTATCAAACAGCTAATTGGAAAAGTTAAATGGATATGTTAATTGAATAACTCGTTGGATAAGCTAATTATCAAACAGCTAAATTGATACGCTATTTGGATAATCTAGTTATCAAACAGCTCATTGACAACAATCAGCCATGTTGACCGGAAGTTTAATTGGAGCAAAACGAACCAATCACAGTCCTCGTTACTCATATTCATCCAGTTAGCTAACTGAGACTTAACTAGGCTTGGTGCAACATTTCCCGGTTAAAGGACTTAACCGATCGTTAACTAACCGAAAGTTATGGTCGTTTTAACTGACGTTGTTGCAACCAGCCGTTACTGTTTTTAGCTCGTTGTTCGAATACTAACTATTTTAATACCTGCCCTAACAATACTCCACGTGATAGCTCACACGAAATGAACGTGCGCGCCGCATTCAATATGCTAATTGTCATCATAGATCCAAACAACCCTGTGTTCTGTATTCAGGACAGGATTGTTGGAACTAGAAAGCTAACGACAATGCACCGGGCCTTAAACCAAAGAATTATTGAAAATTAATTACCTTATGACTGTGGATAGTTATTTATAGTAAAAAAAAAAGTGATGGACGAGAAACCACTTCCCACTATATTATTTAACATTATGACATGCTGACGAAGACTAGAGCGCAGACAAAATGCGCAACCACGATATTAATAAATAATACTGTTGTAAGTGGTCTTCGTTCTTTTTTTTTTTTTTAAGAAGAAATGATGTTAATCGATTGTATTTACAAAGAGTTGAGGATGAGAAAGGACTTCTTCAGGTGAAACAGATGTGGAGGAACAAAAGCAACGTTTGAATGATTACTTCAGGAAAAATGATGAGTCATAGCTAAAAGACAGTTTCATTCTTGCCATTGCTAGGGAAAACAACAAAGTTGAAAGCCGAATACAGAAAGGAAACAATCGAAAATCGAATGGAAAACTGAAAACAAGCCAATGTACGGTAAACTCTTGAAGGATATAGAGGGAAAAGCTGATCAAGAATTTACGTGCAACTCGTTAAGAGCAGGAGCCATAGAAGAAAGAAACCGAGGGATTCATTTTGACAGCTCAAGAACAAACTTGTTAACAAATTGCATGAAAACAGAAATTCAACATAAAGCTTTTGTAAATTCAACATATACAGTAAATGCGGACTTTGCAACGACAAGAATGAAACCATTTAATCATCGGATGCCAAAAAAATTCAGAGACAAAACGATAAGGTGTTTCCTCCAAATATTTAGGGTCATACGAGCGAAAGACTATCTTGATTTCATGTTAGCGTAAGGAGAAGTTGATACTGGTGTCCGGTCCAAAAATAAAAATTTGGAGAAAATCCCTGATCTTTTTGATTATTTTTGACAGCAAATGAAATTCAAATCGGCGATATCTGAATTTTCACGATATTTGCTTGGGTTTTTTATAAGAGTAGCTCTATACATGTGGCTAATAAATTATGCAAAAGACATTCTGGTAACGCTTGCGCATGCGCATATAAACATTATTTGGTAAAAATGCTCATATTTCATAAAATATTTAATATTTTTATATTCTGATTGCAGGATGTTGTCTTTACTGTAGTTTGTCAAGTTTCCTGAAAATGACATTGCAATGGGTTGAAAACCCTGCATGTTATAAACAAAATACTTACGAAAAAATTTCCATTTTTTTTTAAAGAAACCTTTATAATTCCATGAATATACGTGCTCTTTTCATACAAATGAACACAGATAAGTAAAAGAAGCCTCTTAATCATAAGCTACAGCTACAACGCATTTCAAGCATTATTTTTTGTTCAATTTGTTACTGGTCCCCTATTTGCCTTCGGGACAAAACCTTCGCTGAAATATGTGACGTGTAACATGCTCTTTACACCCCTGAATTTCAGGATAATTTATCAAGTATTTTTCTAGATATTCGACAAAACGTCTAAAATCAAAGGTGTTCATATTATTTTGTCCAACCTCTGTATGTTTCAAATGGTTATGTGACGACGCTTAGTTTAACCTTTCGGTACCTAGTTATGTCATTTCTTAATGGTCTATTTATTTCAGCAAGAAGGATGCTAATCATGATTTGTAATATTTCATAATAATATTTGTCACAATAATATATGTAATAATCACAGGATTGTTGTCACATCAATGTGGAGTCGGTCCATTCGGTGAAGCAATTAAATACATCTACAAAAACATTTTCAAGGTCTATGGCAAAATTGCAGCTGAATCCAACAAATAATTGAAAACAAGAATACGTTTCTTTCATTCCTTTATCCATTGAACATATAAAGTGGAGATCCGTCGTGCGACGGGTCAAATTCTATAGTGTTTCACAAACTGTCATGAAAATTGACAGCTGTAATAAAAGTTAATTTTCAAAGCTTACAAAGAAATTTATTATTTTTTTAAAATTATAATGGCGGGTTTCTTTATCAAAACTGAGATATCAAAAAAATATTTCTTCTATAAATTGATTACATTTTTGGTATTTTTAGCCTACTGTATTGAAAAAAAAATGCTTTTCTATCGAGACAGTATTACATTTTTGGTTTATTACATTATTTTGTTACTCGAGGTGGCGGGGGGGAGGAACTGAAGGAATGCCCCGAGATGCCTCTAGTTATCCTACTGTGCAAATTTGACAGGGTTCAAGAATTGCGAAGTTGGACAGGGTTCAAGAATTTACGGATTTTTTGCTGTGGAAATGGGGCGGAGCACGCAACATCACAACATCTAACTATTCTGTGGCAACATCCTGCTGAATGATGAAAGCCACACTGTCGATTTCCAGTTGTAGCGCGAGCCAATTTTCTACATGTCCAAATAATTGTATACCCTGTCAGTTTCTCCGCATAAAAAACATGTCAATTTGAATTTAGAGATGACGTATGTTGCAAGCATATGCGTAGCTAGGATTTATGTAAGATTTAAGTGGGGGGGGGGGGGGCGGATATCCACATGTTCTTCGGTGGAGGCGGGAACAAATACGTATGTGAGAAAACGACGTTGCAAAGGTTCACCAACTACCAGTTCCATCTTTAGAGGATGAAGCCAATATCAATACTCTAAAATTTCCCCGTGTACAATTTATTTTTTATCATTAATCAAGTATTTGCATACAAGCGTAGCCCATCTTCTTGGCTACGCCCATGGTTGCAAGCAAAACTCCTCATGGAAGGATTACCCTATCGTTTCGAGATAATCTCATCATCAGAGTAGGGAACGACTACAATAGGGAACGATATTTTATAGTGTAGGCATTATGATGATAAATCGGCTGTAAAAGTTTTAGATACTACGCAAAATCCTGTATTATTAAATTGTTTTGGAATCGATGGAGATCGCCGAAGGGTCCTATTAGCGGCTAAATAGTGATAATGGTCCTATGAACGTCGCTGATTGGTCCAAAGTTGCGAAGCTTTTAAAGTCACGTAACCGGGGCGACCTCTGAGATTCCAGCTTTGTGATTGACTATCATTTTAATCCGATTGTTCTTTCTATATTTCATCCCTGGTATTGTCATTCTTTATCTAGTTTTTCGCTGAAGAAGACGACGTTGTCGTCGAAATGCGCATGCAGACATTAATTAATGTTGTGGAACTAGTGGTTTCTTCATTTATTTTTATACAGTTTACTGGTTTCCACAGCTTCTGGCAATTTATTTATTCGGATTAATAAATTTCTATACGTTATCTTGGCAGAAAGATTTGTTGAATTCTTTGCTCCACACTGAATGATCATTTAAAACCGAACACGTCCTGAAAGAGTGATGATCCATGCTTTACATAAGAATCGCAAGTTGGGTACACTGATAAGAAAATTCTAACATATTAAGGAAGTTATTTCTCGTAACCACCATAAGAAAGCTGAGCAACTTCTAAATAGATGTAGAGTTTAGGGCCTGAGTGAAACTCTTCAAATTAACTAAAACAGCTAAAAACTGTGGACACAATTTTACGTAAATAATAAAAAAAAAAGCACTAATTCACAAAGAGATTTATAACATACAAAAACCAATCAGACAACAGTATTATTTTTACAAACCACAAACCAAAAAGAAAGCAACAAATCTAATGAATATTCCCCATGTAAAACAAATCCGAACAACCCTATCTGACTAGACAACGGTTATAAGAACTATTCAGGAGCTGATTGATTGCTTTGTTTTTTTTCCATTTCCATGGACTCTAAGAAATTTAACATTTTAACAACTTTACGTGTGTGAATAATTTCAAATAATTCCGTGGAAAAAATCATGTTTTTCCCTTTTAAAAATGTCATCTGCAAAAGACGACACACGTCAGACGCAAAATGGTCAGTCATCCGTTTTTTTAGTCCCCTTTGTGAGTTTCCCACGTAAAAACGATCACACGTGGCACATTTAAACTTATAAACCCCCGCGCATTCATCTATTGGGATCCTGTCTTTAATCATATTTAATTTCTTCTTGATAGTATTTTTACTTTTGAACGCTATATTGCAGTCAAACTTCTTACCGATCTTTTTTAGACCTTTATTCAATCTACTGTTGTCTGAGTCCTGGTCACTTTTTCCTTAGTGGCGGCTTCAGGGACGTCCTCAAAATGGCACAGTAGTAGGGTGCATTTATGGTTCATCTTTATAGTCATCTTTTCCTTTTTTCAATGTACGAGGGTTGTTCAAGAATTTTTGCCTCCTGGTCCGTAACTTTAAATTAATCAGGTCATTTGTTATTTTGTTTTATTTTTATTTTATTTATTTATTTATTTATTTATTTATTTATTTATTTATTTATTTATTTATTTGCAATTACAATTACAGTTATTTAAAATAACAAAGTACAAGGAGCGTTCAAATTTGACCTGGACTTTATTTTTTGTAAATTTCATTGTTGTAAAAATCTAAACTTTCATTGTTGGGATGGCAACTACCACTCATCCGTCAACAAAATGGCAGACAGCGGAACAACGAATTATCACCAAGTGTCTCCACAATGAAGGTGTGAAAGCATCTGAAGTTCATCAGAGACTTCCAAGACAGTTCACGGAGTAATATTTGTCTCGATCATCCGTCTTTGCTTGGTGCCAAAAGTTTGAAGGAGGGCGAGAATCCACCTGCAATGATCCACATAAATCAAGGCCAGCAACTGCTGTCAATGATGGCATCATCGCACGAACAAATGAGCTGATAAGGGACAACAGGCGGATTCATGTCCGAGAATTGGCTTCAATACTGAACATCAGCACTGGCAGTGTGGAGACTATCATCCACGATAAGCTGAAATTCAACAAGATCTGTGTCAGATGGATCCCTAAGCAACTCTCCGAGGATCACAAAACCACCCGGTTGGAAATCTGTTCCATGCTGCTGCAGCGATAAGACAGGGAAGGTTATAGCTTCCTAAGGCGTGTTGTGACCACCGACGAGACATGGATTCATCACCATACTCATGAAAGCAAGCGTGCGATCATGGAGTGGTGATACACTGACTCACCACGACCCAAGATATTCAAGATGACATCGTCGGCAACGAAAGTGATGGCGACTGTATTCTGAGAAATTAAGGGTATCATTCATGTCGATTTTCTGGAAGAACGTCGAACCATAAATGCACCTACTACTGTGCCATTTTGAGGAAGTGCCTGAAGCCGGCACTAAGGAAAAAGTGACCAGGACACCTTACCAGTGATGTTTGTTTTCTGCAAGACAATGCCAGACCACACTCAGCCAAACTGGCAATGGACACACTGACGGAACTCAAATGGGGCATCTTACCACATTCTCCATACAACCCGGAGCTCTCCCCTTGCGACTATCACCTTTTTGGACCATTGAAAGAGTTCTTGGGAGGGCAGAGGTTTGGCGCCAATGAGGAAGTGAAAAAGGCTGCCCTGACGTGGTTTCGACATCAGCTTGAAGATTTCTACAGAACCGGTATCCAGATGCTCCCAGAAAGCAAGGAGAGTTCTTTGAGAAATAACTAGTGTGTGTGTTTTTTTGTAGTTTCCTGATTTTATAAAAAAAAGTCCAGGTCAAATTCGAACGCCTCTCGTATACAATAAATTAGCAATAATAATAATAACAACAAGAAATTAATCCTCCCGAGGAAGGTATAGGAAAATAGCGGAAGCCCTGAGATGATCTATTTTTAACCTTTTATTTCACTTTTTAACCCCCCTCCCCAATTTTTTAAATCTAAAAATTGATTTTCTCGAACGTAGTATTTAGAAAGTGTAAAAGAGCTCTATCTTCTTTCGTTTCTCATCATTTCCGATCGAATGATGTATCACAAGCCATATGTTGCCATAGTTCTAAGGGGGCCCCCCCCCCCCCTCCGCCCCCATGGGGACAATTTGGCCCGAACTTCATAGAATAGAGATCTTTCTTAGATGAATCTACATATTGAATTTCACTCCTTTATATGCATAAATACACGTAGACCTTTTGGTCCCCTTTAATTTTCACCCCGAAACTCCGCCCGTAGTGAGCTAATCAAAACCAAACTAAATATTGAAAGCGTACATGCCTATAGTAAGCTACACTCCGAATTTCAACCTTCTACCTTCAAAAATGCGGAAATTATAAAGGGGACGGACGGACAGACAGATGGACATTGTGAAACCAATAAGTAACTCCATTCTTCCAACTACTTAAAAACAAAATTGAGTATTGTAAGAAATTCATATAAGATAAATTCAAGAGCCTTATGTATAAAAAAAGAATAATTAGGGGTAAAAAGGTGCCCAAAAGGCCTGGAGGGATGAAGAGAGACTAGTGGACAGATTAAAAGAAAATAATAAAAATCATATCAATATTGAGGGCATTACTACGTTGAATAAGGTGTAACTTGAGTTGTGTTACAAACTTTAGGGAATGATAGAACTGATCAGAATAAGCATTTTTTATTCTATGAACATGGGTCTGCAAATGCATCGTTTATAAGTTATGGTACATGGTTTACTCTGTTGCTGTTGGTTACAATAACTGTTCGAAATGACGTCCTCCAATGTCAATGCAGGCTTCCATTCGTCTCTCCCGTTGCAACATCTGGGGGGTGTCGTTGATGTTGTCTGCCGAAACAGGCAATTGTGCGATGATTTCCTCCGCTTAATCATCAGGTGTTTCGTAGATCAGGGACTTCAAAAAGAAATCCAATGGTGTTAAGTCTGGTGATCGTGGTAGCCAGTTAACTGGACCACCCCGTCCAATCCAACGTTCGACAAAAGTATCAGTGATCTGTGTTCATGATGTGTGAACGCGCACGGGTGCTACATGATGGTTGTTCGTGAACTCGACGAAACACTTCTTCGAACTGGGGGGTACGACGGATTCGATCGGGACCATCATCTCCACGCCTAACAGCTACAGTTCCTGTTGCACGTAGACGTCGTACAAGTCTAGCAAAAATTGTGTGAGCTGGCTGACGACGTTGCGGAAATTGTCGTCTGTACAGACGACAAGCAGCCCTTCCATTACCTTCTGCAGCATAATACACTAACAACATGCCTGTGTACTCACGAAAGGTGTAGTCAGCCATACCGATGCACTTCTCTCGCCACTTTGGGTTTCTAAGTGTGCAGGTTCAGCCTAAACATGAAAGAGAAAAACACCATAACTCATAAACGATGCATTTGCAGACCTATTTACAGAATATTCATTGGATTGGTTGATTTCTTTTTGGTTTGTGATTTGTAAAAATAATACTGTTGACTGATTGGTTTTTGTATGTGATAAAAGTTATAAATTCTGGTTTCTTCTCTTGTTGCTCACTCACTGATGAAGGGAGCGTAGCCCTCGAAATGTACATCTGGGTCATTAATAAATCTCGTTGTGGATTAATGGTTTTTTTTATTTATTTACGTTTAACAATGGCTGCCATTATCTGTAGAAAGCTACAGCAGAGGATACGATGGCAAAGCACGCAGTTTGAACGAAAGAGATTGACATGTCTTAAACAGATTGGTCTTCAAAAGCGGTGTACCACAGTTCATTTAGTATTTCTACTGACGGAAATAAATGAATTTTTTTGAGTAACTGATAAAGGCTAGATGAAATAAGATTATCTTGATTATTCCACTCAGCAAATTAATAATTTTTATCAATTTTGGCTTTTTGTTTTAAAGATTCTGATTTATGAATGTTCAATGAAGGTTTATTACACGCCACACTTCAGATATTTGAATTATTGATGAAAGAAAATTCGAACAGTGGACTCGAACAAGGAACCTTCAGCTAATCCAGCCACTGTGGACATGGAAGCATTACGCTATCTGAGGTGGTTGGTTAGAGCAGTTACCTAGTTTGTAGGTCGGACTTTCTTTACTAATGGCGTAATGTTCATTAAAGAATGACTTATGAATGTTCAATGAGGATTTATTATACGCCACACATCAATGTTTGAATTACACTGGTCAACAGTAAAAATGTTCAAGGAAACCAAGTTATGTGTTTCTTGTAGTATTTTTAATGCTTATTACAAACAAAAAATAAAAACAATTTTTCTATCTAGCCGGGTACCTCTGCTAGTTTCAAAGATATTTTGAAATGCGGAAAACAATTAAACGTTCAGCTTTCAGCATTTTAGGGCCGTTTTGCCGAGGACTTTCTTTTGTATGTGACATCTGGAAGGTCTCGAAGGAGGGTCCAGCAATACTAAGCATGTTAGGAGTCCATTTTCCCTGGTACCGCCTCTCCATTGTAGAAATATCCTTGTGGAACCTTTCTCCATGTTCATCACTAACGTCACCAAAATTGACAGGAAGATAGTCCAAGTGGGGAATGCAGGAAATGAATCTTTATTGACTTTTTGCATCCTAATTCATAAAATGCTTGCAGAAGCTCATCAACAAATTCGGCGTAGTTGGGTTCCTTGTTCTTCCCCAAGAATCCGTGCGCAACAGCATTCAGAGTTTTCCTGGCGGTTAATGCCACTGGGTTCAATGCAGTTTTAAACCCGTTATCAGTTATTAGCCAATCAAGCCGTATTATTTCGATCAGAGTTATCAAATATTTAATTGTTATTATCATTTGAGCACATTTTTTGGAAGAATTCATTCGTAAAATGTGTTAATATATGCAATAAAAAAGAGAATAAGCGAATGGTTCAATACAGTATTCTTGCCATTATTTTCTATGGAAAAAGTTATAAAATTTCAATTCGCTTTATCTAAAAAAACTCTGCGTGTTTGAGAAATTTCAAAATTATATTCGTAATCAGCAAAAAAAAAAATCAACAAAATCGTACCAAAATCATCCACTTTCATTCCGTGAACAAACAAAAACAACTTAAATTTTAAATAATAATAATAAATAAATACTGGAGATGAATCTCCAAACACGTCAGGTAATAATTTTCTATCGAAAAATGGAAGGAAAAATTCTGCGACCTGGATTCGAACCAGGAACCTCGATAGAAATCATTAACTTAAATTTTGTTGGCCCGATTAGACCCAAACATGGATATTTTAACTTAAATTTTGTTGGCCAGTGTTATTGATGAAATTAAGAGAAAATTCTATAGCCTGAACTCGAACTAGGAAACTTCAGCTAATTGCGCTGAGGCCCTAACCCACTGAGCCTAATTGGTTAGGGCATCAGCGCGACTAGATGAAGGTTCTAGGTTCGAGTCCAGGCTTTGGAATTTTCTTTCCTTTTTTTTTTTTTTTTTTTTTTTGTTCATGTACCCAAAACTTTGGGCTAATGCTCTTAAGTTAAAGATTACCATTGTCAACGCAAAATATTATTTAGCGTGGTGCAAGGAAAGATTTCGCTGGCCAACACAGCCTGAATAAGATGATTTGTAGCGACGATTCTTCTACATTGTTTTTCAATCAGATGGTCGAAACATTGTGTGGCATAAGGCAGGAGAATGACAGCTGTCGGAGTAGTTTGTACAGTGAAGTTCGGCATCGATAATGGGATGATCTGGTCTGTTTCTCATGGTCTTGGCCCACTGGTTATGCTTGACGGAACCATGAACAGCCAAGGTTATTCTGTACAATTATCCAGTAGCAGTTCTGTTAAGGGATCTTTATTTATTAACTGATTAATAATACATCTTGACACAAAACACGAGTTTGAAGACATGAATTAGAAGGTCGAGTGCGAGCCCGTGAGAGGCATTCAGAGCCATGCGCTTGAGTGGTTATCACATGCTCATACAGCAAGCATTATATAAGAGCGCATTTGACGTTAATGATCATTATGCTTCGCCGATGATGTGGCTAATCGACAAGAAAAAAAGAGAATGATGAAGAGAAATAAATTAGTTGGAATCTAAAATCCAAGTCCTTTGGTCTTTGCCAGGACTGGGTGGATAGGGGTTTTTTCCCCTCCCAAATCTGCCCTCTCCTACTCTTAGGTGCTCAAGATGATTCTTCGAAGGACGAGCAGAATGAATTCAGTTCGCTTCGTAGGTCTTACTTACTTACTTTTCAAACCCGCTTATCCGTTAGGGTCGCGGGGGCAGCAGCCCTATGGAGGATCTCCAGCGATCGCGATCTTCCGCCATCAGGCGCATGTCCTCCCTGGTAATATCCAAGCGACTCGAACCCAGATTCTCCATGTAGTCTAGCCACCTGGTTCTAGGCCGACCCCTTGGTCTCTTACCCACCGGCTTGGAAAATAACAACTGCCTAGGAAGACTAGTTTGCGGCATCCGTATCACGTGGCCATACCAGCGCAACTGAGATCTCTCAATGCGGAGAAGTAGCGGCTCAACACCTAAAGATTCCCTTATTGTGCTGCTGTACACTCTATCTAGTAGGGTAATACCTGCCACACCTCTCAGAAATCTCATTTCGGCCGCTTGTACCCGCGATCGCACTCTTTCGGTCATTACCCAAGCCTCATGACCATAGGTGAGAATGGGGACAAAGATAGATTTGAAGACGGAGAGCTTGGCTTTGTTACCCAGCTCGCGTTTCGTTACCACGGATCGCCACAGTTCACGTTTGACACAGCTTGCTGCACCGATCCGAGCATCCAATTCTTTCTCCTGCCGTCCATCACTCGTGAATGCAATCCCGAGATACTTGAATTTCTCCACCTGTCTCAATGAGGCTCCCCTAACATGGAGATTGCACTGAGCAGGCTGTCTTGAAAGGACCAGAACCTCGGTTTTAGCCATACTGATCTTCATCCCAGCTTCTTCACATTTGGCTGCAAACCGATCTAGTGCATGCTGAAGGTTCGTGCGAGAAGACCCAAGGATGACAAGGTCGTCAGCAAATAGCAACCTCTCCACCAGGCAGTCGCCCACACAAACACGCTCATCGCCTCGGCTGTCCCTGTCTATCCAGTCCATAAAGATAATGAACAAGAGGGGCGACAGTACGCACCCTTGGCGGAGTCCAACACCCACGGTGAACGGTCTTGACTTAATGCCATTTATCCGGACACACATCTCAGAGCTTTCGTACAGAGAGATGATAGCAACCAGTAATTCCCTATCCACTCCATACTCTTGCAACATTTGCCAGAGCTTCTCCCGAGGAACTCTGTCATATGCTTTTTCGAGGTCCACAAAGCAAGCGTAGACCTCTTTTGCATACTCCCAGGATTTCTCGAAGATTTGCCTTAGAGCAAAGATGGGATCCGTCGTGCTTCGGCCAGGTCGGAAACCACACTGCTCCCCCGACAGGAGGAGAAAATATGTAAGAAAGGTCTCTCTCGAAAATATGTAAGAGGCGTCTTGAAAGGAAAATATTCCATAGAAAAAAGATTCCTTCACTCAATTTATTTCGAATGAGAATTTCTTTGAGAAACGGGGATTCATTGCAGACATGTACAGAACTGCAAGGCAATAATAATTATTGAAACTTATTTATTGGTGTTTTTGTTTGAACGTAAGATATCTGGATTTTTCAGGCAATTTTGAACGAAAACTTTAGATGGTAATGTCTCTATTTTCCATCAACGAGAGATATTCTTTTATTTCAGCGTGGTATATTCTCTCTTTTGTATTATGGAACTACTTTAACATAAGATATCTATAATATGAGGTACCTTTCTTCAGTGGCATTATCGACTAAAGAAAAATGCTTCTGTGCGTTATTGCGTCATCCCTAAGCTTCATGACTTATAAAAAAGAAATAATTTAGGCTATAAAAAAGAAGCTCCACTAAACGTATATATTGTTTGTCTGCCATCTCTTTGCTTCAGGCTAGTTAGCTTTAAACGAATCAATAAATAGATCAATCTGATCTATTAATAGATTCGTTTATCTAAGCACTTTTGTACTTTATTTATTTTTTTACAGTTATTAAAACCCATTTCATTTTCATTATTTATCATGAACTCCCATCCTTTCTTATCAATCTTCCACTGAAAACAAAAATACACAATAAATGACAGATCAACGTTTTAAAAGACTCGTGTACCTGTACGTTTGTTAATTCATAAACGTACAAATAAACAAGATTATGTAAAAAGGGTTTTATCAAACCAAGCTTTTATAATGCTTTATTTAGTGGCAGCAATAAAGCTTAATTTTGCAACAATAAACAATAGATACATTTACCTCTCGCCATAACGAAATGTCCAATTGTTACAATAATCAATTCGTAGTAATGAGTTAGTACCATTAGAACACGAACCAATGAACCGATTTGAAAATTTTTTTCTTTATCATAAATTGTTATCGATTCTGCATAAGTGTGTCAAATTGCAGCTCCCTAGCTTGTCGGAAAGTTGGTTTAATATTGATTACAAGATTTGACCTAAACAAACTAACACAGCAAAGTTATAAAAAGCTTTTAAAAAACCGGATAACTACAGCACTTTCTAATGCATGTGTAATCAAGTAACCAATAAAAGGAGAGTTTCCTCTGCGGATAGCGATTAGTATAGCGATTATCGCTCGTTATAATTAGCGATTTAGGTAAGAATAACTATTTTCCAGTACCATCAGTAACGGAAGAGTTCTTCGAAATCTATATTCATCTGTTTCAAAGCATCCATTAAATAAGCAAAAAGGGCTGTTTCGAATCACCATTGGGGTAGATGATAATCTTCTATGATCATTGAAGATAATAGAAAGTGATGGGTATATCCTCCCTTAACGTAAGGCGTGGCCGACAGGTTGCCAACCGGTCACGTGACACGATTGGAACTGATTATCGCAAACTGTCATAAGTACGACCGATCGTTACTTTTTGGTCAGCATAATCGCGAGCGCCTAATGTTAGAATGTTAAATGGAGAGGAAATAGTAGAAATAATTCTGCTCTCTGATATCCCGCACCCAAGCTTTTCATGTGCGTTAAAGGCTGCATCAGGGTCGGCTTTATGTATGCTACTTATAAAACTTGAATATACAATGACACTGCTGATGGGCGAACCATGGAATAAGGCTTTATTCAGATATAAGTTGATCAATGAGTTGATCACTGCATCCAGAATAAATGGTTTATAAATAATTTAGATCCCCAACCTTATCAATGAATTCGTTTGCATAGTCTGAACAAGGCTGAATCTCTTAAGTCAAATCTCTTTTTGTAGTGCAGTTAATGCATTTTAATTAGTTACCTTTGTTTCATGTAACGTAATTTGCATTATAAATATTTACAGCAGGTCGCTAACAATTTAGGAATTTGCTTCTTACTTAAGCTCGTATTACTGTTCGAGTTTTCTATTCCCGCCCTTATAAAAGTGTCTTTTTTGGCAATTGAATATGTAATATGAGTTTTTTCCGTAACGTACGAGAATCGTCTAACTTTAATGGAAGTGACGTCAAATTTTTTCGTTTTCGTACGAAAAATTCTCGTAACGAAAAAAATCTAACTCCCTAATATAGTTGGGACCGGAAGAATTTTTACCAGGCAGAAAGGAAAAAAAATCCCAAACACAAACACAGCACGCATTTCATGGAAAAAAATAGAAGCAAATTTATCAACAAAAATCGTACACAATACATGGTTACGTGTCAGTTAAGAAAAACAGGGAAAAGAAAAGTTAGAACATATAATCATGGTATATAAAATCAGCGAAGGTGGACTTTGTCACAACAAAGAAAAAATCTAACAATGGGTTATTTCCCGATTATACAATCGGGTGGGTTCGCTTCTAGTCTATAATAAAAATAAACCGATCACTTTTATCCCAGGAAAACAACCGAACCCAACTGTCAACAAATCAACGTGAGTCAACATCAAGTGTCAAGTAAGTCGACGGGCACATTAATGAAATGATGATAGAAGATGGAAGTAAGCACTCTTTTGTAGTAGGAAATTATTCTATGTTATCCACAGATATAGAAATAAGAATTATTAATATCTTACGGAATGCTAATCATGATACATTATTCAATTATTGAACTAGTTTTAGATGGAAAAGTGAATTTCTAAAAAAAAGCAATACACAAAAAACACATACATACACTATTACTGCGATCAACAAGTTTGGAGACTGTGCTGATATCTCCAATCAGGCTTGGAGGAGAGGGGAACTATTTGACGGGAGGTACATTTAACGCGAGACGTGGTAAGGAGGAAGCGCTCCGCAGCACAGGGTTTTTCCAAACAATGCGTATCAGTGAACTGTAGATGTTGACGTTCGTCGGAAGGGCGTGGTGCATTATGAGTTCGTACCAGAAGGAACGACAGTGAAGAAGGAGAGGTACACACAGATCCCAGAACTCCGGAAAAGCAAGAATTGGGTACTGCAACATGACAACAATACTCCCACATATCGGTCTTTCATGGTGCAAGCTGCATTGGCTAAATTGGGACAGTCAGCTTTCCACACACCTCTTACTTACCTGATCTCGCCCCATGCGACTTTTACCTGTTCTCCCGTCTGATAAACGAACTCAAAGGACACCGTTTCAAAGAGTTCATCTGAGGTTCAGGAAGCAGCGACCGTCTTGTTTTCAGCAACTGTACTCACGCTGGCAGAAGTGCATAGTTGCAGAAGGGGAGTATTTTGAAGGTGGTTGTGTATAACACGTGATAACAATAAATCATATCCGTCAGGAAGGCCAGTTTCCGAACTTATTGATTGTAGAAAGGCTCTCTCCAAATTCGCCATAAATCAATTTAGAAAAAATAGTTGCTTACATGTGAAGATGACTTCTAAAATTTCATCAAAGAGGCTTAAAGTAAACAAATTGTGTACTGATTGGACTATGCTCAAAAAAGATTTGAAATTGTTTAAAAATTTCTTTTAAGAAGATTGTGGCTTTGGAAATTTGATGCGTATCAAATCTGTTTCACCTGACCCTTTTTCGCACGGAAATTGAAAGCTTTTGCATGGAGTAGCTTTTAATTTCTCATAATCTGCGAAATAGAAAGTGCAAAGCTATTTTTACGCATTTTACGCATTCCATTTTGTAATTAATATGAAATTGTCATTCAATATTTACTATGGAAAACTCCGAACATCGAAAAGGAATGGAATCTAATTTTTTTGCCATTCCATAACTCATAGAATGTCAGATAAACGTCAATATATTATTTATTAAGTTCAGAATTTTGCAATGATTTATTGGCCGTTATCTGACATTCTACGAGCTACGGAATTCTCATAATATTCTTGCTAGTTGCACTTCGACTGGTCTGTTCTTTTTTTCTCTTTTGCTTATCAACGCAATTTCGCAAAAAAATAAAAAAAAAACATTTTGAGATAATAGATATACGATAAGGATGTGAAGTTTCAAACTGAGTTGATTAAAGTCATTTGTGTTCATTCCAATACTTTTCGAGATAAGCGCTAAAAAATTTGTCTATCTACACCATGGAGGGTGGGCGTTTCCGGACACCCTGCTAAAGCAATATTATGTATCATAATTTACATATATACGTATAATGATATCTAAGGAGATATAAATAGAAACAGGATTTGCTGGAAAAATTTGTTATTCTATGATGCAGTATGGGTCGCTCAACAGAGAATCATTAGAATCAAAATAGACGGCACAACGAATAGAATTAATATTGGTTATGTAGAATGGCTGAAGAATAAAAAGCTCTTTTTACAAAGTATCCACTTGTTAAAGATTTTAAAAGCTACATGTAAATTATACAAAAAGCACAGTTATAAAAAAGTTCAAAAAGGTTCCCGACTTTTAGCGTTTAAAAAAGTTTTTTCAAGATGTTCTTCTACTGAATAACTCACATGCCGGAAGTCATGGGATAGCAGTGGACTATTTTACAAGTGGCAGTAGCATCATGTGCAAACAGTATAAATATGCAAATCAGTGTCAGTAGGTTTAGTTACACTGTCACGTATGGGGTGAGATGTTCAGTGTGACAATTGCTACACGACGAGTTCGAACGTGGCCTGTACGTGGAGCACAGAGTATGGGTCATCAATATCGGAGGTGGCTCAAGAATTCAACATCCCACAGTCCGTAGTTTCAAGAGTCTACCGAGAGTACCAACTTGAAGGCATTACCTCCCACCATGGACAGCGCAGTCGTCGACCACACCTTCTCAATGAACGGCGTCTGAGTAGGATGGTCACCGCTAACAGGCAACTGACACTACGCCAGATTACATCAGATTTTAACCAAGGTGATACTAGAACTGTATCGATGCGAACTGGCAACGAAATCTGGTATCCATGGAATATGGACGCAGAAGACCCACTAGGTGCCCTTGCTAACAACAAGATATCGTTAGCAACGTCTCTCCTGGGGCCATGAACACATCGACTGGACAATTGACAACTGGAAACGTGTGACCTGGTCTGATGAGTCTCGATTCTATCTGATACGAGCTGATGGTAGGGCTCGAGTGTGGCGCAGACCCTATGAGACCATGGAATCAAGTTGTCAAGCATGCACTGTGCTTGGGGTGATGGCTCCGTAATGGTGTGAGGTATTTTTTCGTGACATGGCCTGGGTCCTTTGGTTAAGGTAGACTGTTTGGTGATTGGCCAGCGCTATGCCCAGCTGCTTTATGACCATCTGCAGCCCTTCATGGACTTCATATACCCTGACAAGGATGGGATTTTCCAGGACGACAATGCACCATGCCATCGGGCGTGATTGTTCGCGATTGGCTTGAGGAGCATTCGGGGCAATTCCAGCGCATGATATGGCCACCCCGATCACCAGATATGAATCCAATTGAACACATTTGGGATGTGCTCGAGAGGGCCATTCGTTCACGGGCTCCTGCACCTCAAACAACCGTGCAATTGTGGGAAGCTCTCCAGTCGGAATGGTTGGCAATATCTTCAGATGTCTTCCACTGACTTGTGAAATCAATGCCACGTCGCACTGGGGTACTTCGCCGGGTTAGAGGAGGTCCCACACATTATTAGGTGCTATCCCATGACTTTTGGCATGTGAGTGTACAAGTTTTGAAAAAAACTTTCATTCCCCTGATACTGATAAAACTTATTAACTCTCGGATATATTCCAAGGATGTTTTTTATGGTTGGTAGTGGATCAACACATTTTCCCTCGGAGTCAGAATCTAGTTCCTCCTTCTGGTTTTCTTTTTGAACTACTTCAATAATGCTGGAATCAGTCAGTACTTCAGCAGTTACCAAATTCTCCCTGAACTATATAAAAAATTCTAAATCTGATTGCAGATCCAAATTCATCAGCAGATCGCTCAAAAGGTACTTCATCCTCAGAATCAAAATGGTGAATCAGAATGACTATACTCTATCCAACGAAAGTTGGAGTGGGCGTGTCCAGTTAAACTTCCTATTTCATTTGTTATGCATTATTGCCAAAGTAGAATCGACAATGTCTAACAATTGAAATAGGAAGTTTAACTGAACACGCCCACTCCAACTTTCGTTGGACAGAGTATAATACAGTATGACGGAGTTTACACTACGTTATAACAGAGTTCAAATAGCATTGTCTGACGGGATCGACCAAATTTTTATCTTATAACCGAAAATACGCTATAACCAAGTACGTTATAACAGAGTTCGACTTTTTTATCGTTGCCTTATGATTGAAACATTTACTACAATTTTCACTTATTACTTTCTTATGGACAGATTAATAATTTCTAAGCATTAATTTTAAATTTTAAATTAAAATTATCAAAGAAATGGTTTTCATATTATATAACATCTACTTGTAGAAACATCTGGTCGGTGGAAGCGCGCGTGTAGAAAACTAGAGACTTCCAAGACAGATCACGGAGTCATATTTGTCTCGATCATCCGTCTTTGCTTGGTGCCAAAAGTTTGAAGGAGGGCGAGAATCCACCTGCAATGACCCACATAAATCGAGGCCAGCAACTGCTATCACTGATGGCATCATCGCACGAACAAATGAGCTGATAAGGGACAACAGGCGGATTCATGTCCGAGAATTGGCTTCAATACTGAACATCAGCACAGGCAGTGTGGAGACTATCATCCACGATAAGCTGAAATTCAACAAGATCTGTGCCAGATGGGTTCCTAAGCAACTCTCCGAGGATCACAAAATCACCCGGGTGGAAATCTGTTCCATGCTGCTGCAGCGATACGACAGGGAAGGTGACAGGTTCCTAAAGCGTGCTGTGACTACCGACGTGACATGGATTCATCACCATACTTCTGAAAGCAAGCGTGCGATCATGGAGTGGTGACACACTGACTCACCACGACCAAGATATTCAAGATGACACCGTCGGCAACGAAAGTGATGGCGACTGTATTCTGGAACATTAAGGGTATCATTCACGTCGATTTTCTGGAAGAACTTCGAACCATAAATGCACCTTACTACTGTGACATTTTGAGGACGTCCCTGAAGCTGGCACTAAGGAAAAAGCGACCAGGACTCCTTACCAGTGGTGTTTGTTTTCTGCAAGACAATGCCAGATCACACACAGCCAAACTGACTATGAACACACTAACGGAACTCAAATTGACATCTTACTACATCTTGCATACAGGCCAGATCTCTCCCCTATGGGACTATCACCTTTTTGGACCATTGAAAGAATTCTTGGGAGGACAGAGGTTCGGCTCCAATGAGGAAGTGAAAAAGGCTGTCCTGACGTGGTTTCGATATCAGCCTGAAGATTTCTACAGAACCGGTATCCAGGTGCTCCTAGGACGCTGGAAAAAAATTATAGAGAAGCATATTTGTGCTGTGTGTGTTTTGTGTTTTCCTGATTTTATAAAAAATAACGTCTAGGTCAAATTTGAATGCCCCTCGTATTATCAAAACATTTGAAATGAAAACAACCACACAGTCTGCAGGGCTTCAATTCCCTTAATCTCGATCGCTTCAGTTAGTAATCTGCATGCTAATTCTATACTTCGAAGTTGGAGAACCTCATTGTTAAAGGATATGCTATTTCCCAATATTTAAGACACACTAAATTTACTATATTTGATTTTTACATACTACTTCTCATTGTTGCTCAATTTTTTATTCGTATACTGTATATAACCATCTGACAGACTTCTTGCAGTTCTTTATTACTCGGAAAAAAATATCAGAGTAGGTTTTTCGAGTATTTGCTCTGAAATATTTATTTACAACTAATTATAAAATACGCCTGGAAACTTATTTATCAATCAACCCTCGTAAGTGTAAAATTTGCTGCATGTGCGAGAACAAAACTATTCTCAAATGCTAAGGATTAAATGCTTTCTTTGATTTTCTATAAAAAGTAGACTTGTAGAATTGGGTCCCTCTTGAAATACTAGGATCAATTTATAATTGAAGTGCTCTGGTCAATAAGGACGAAGCCACAGGAAGAATTTGAGAAAAGTGATGTTATGTTTAAAAAAAAAAATCTGTAAATCTGCACGGTTGATGTTTTGCTTTACCGTGATTGCAGTTTGCTTGAACAATTGTTACTGAAACACACTGTAAATGGATCCCACAAGCAGTAATCATTACATTTAGTAGAACTTCTTCCTGTGGGTTACGTCCTTATTGCCGCGAGCACTTCAATTAATCCAATTAATCAAGGAAGCAATCGTTACCGGGGCCGTGCACTTCTTGGATGCGAGATTAAGCTTGAGTAATGATTAAAATTATCTTAAATTGAAATGAGTTCAGTCTCCTATTTAATGGGGAAAATCGTAAAATTAATAAAAACAAAAAATAATAATAAATAAAGTCACCAATCTTGAAATACGATGAAGGAACTTGTGAGATGGAAGAAAACTCAAAGGATGTAGTCTATTGCAGATGTTGTTGATAGTAGAAATAAACCCAGTCTATTGAGGATGTAGATGAAGTCTTGTGAAGATAATGTTGATAGGGAAAAAACAATAATCTTGAAGGAAGTGTTGGTTTTTAAATACAGATGAAATTTTGAAGAGGGTGATCCAAATATTTGGAATGAAATTTATATAAAAAAACGTTTTCGAGAATATTTCTCATCATCAGTTGGATTAAATATTTTTGAATGTTGAAAACAGTTGAAATAAGAATTTAATAATTGATATAAAGGTGATGAAGCTAAGTTGGTTGTAATTGTTGGTTATGATTGTTGGCTA
>JAHWFO010095468.1:1624328-1640751 GCA_023313115.1 Rhysida immarginata | reverse complement strand
CACAGACCCACAAACATCCTTCTTTATATAGATAGAGAAGAAGGATGTTTGTGGGTTTGTTTGTTTGTCGGTTTGTTTCTTATACAAATCTACAGTTTTATTCCGATCTTGATGAAATTTTGCATAATTGACCTTCAAAGCATGAGGAAGGTCACTGTCTACCTAAGATTTCGAAAAAATAATAATTATTGATAAAAAAAATCGATATTCATGGTTATGGTAGGGCATATTAATGAGAAATATCTCATGACCAACAATGCAAGGCAATGTTTTTGCAACAATGCTTATCAACAATGGTATCAACATGCAATTCACAGTTACTCTGTACGGATCAATGTCGTATATTACAGATAGACTCCGAATCCTACTGTTGTAACTTGAAGCAAATTGGGAAGCTCCATGCCCAGAACTGTCATGGCCGAAAGTGAGTGAAGATGATGCAAAACACATGGCTAAACACGAGAGTAGCTGATTAATAATTCTTTCACACGCCGATCACGGAGTTTATCTTTTCGTTTACTTTGTATTTGAAGTATTTTATTATATTTTATAAACAATTTTTCGATCATGGTTTCAATTTCAATTTCGTTTCGATTGTCTTTCAGTTAGGTATTTTCATTTTAGTTACGTATTTTTGATTTATTTTTGTGGAAAATGATTCCTGATCCCTTTTCTTTGTTTGTTTGTACAATTGTACGCAGTTTAACTTTGAGGAATGGTTTTGAATAATTATTCCTCAGACCCAAAATCTTCAAAAACAAAGCAGCCAGACAGCTAATTACTCCACGGCTCACTCCTGCCCAGTACTATCATGGCTCAATTTGCTTCACTTTTTGCCGCTGTTAACAATAGAATTCGGAGTCTATCTTTAATATACGTCATTGGTACGGACCAACATTATATATCTCATGACCAACAATGCAAGTAAAAGTTTGTGCAAAATAGATAAGTTTCAATTTGTAACAATGCATAGAATTCCTGTTATTCAGGCTTTTCTTAGAAAAGAGAGTTCCTAGTACTTAACAATTTCTTGAAAATCTTTAAAAATCATCAGTAACTGGAGATGATGGAGAGTTAGCAGACTATTGAGAAAGAGTGGACAGACGACAGAGGAAGCACTCTTTTAGCTCCGTGCTGTATTCAACAAACGGCAAGCAAGTAAATAGAAGAATCGGCGACGGCTAGACTACACAAAGTGAAGAATGGCCAAGTTTTGCTTCAAGACATCGAGAGAAGAGTGGAAATTGCTACAACATCAAGTGTACATCTAAAGTAAGATTACGTGAGTAAGAAATTATTTAGACTAGCAGTGGCATCCTTGGAGAGGTCCATCCATTGTGAGCCTTTAAAAATTTTTTTTTCGAATTTTCATTAAGAAATTTTACTGTATTAATTCTAAGCGTTTTCATGTGTTTATTTTTAACATATTGCAAAATTTAATCCAAAAAAAAGTCCAAGCCACGCCGGGGTTATCGCCTAGCTTATTTGGTAGCACATCAGCTCCAAACATTCCATAAAATACATTTTGAATATATCCTGTGTCAATGTGAATATTTTGGAAATTGAGATGCTGATAATGCGATGATTGAACGTCCGTTTCCAAGAATTATTAATATTGAGCATAAAATGATGATGCAGTGACAGAACATTAATAAGGCAGCGTCTATTGATGAGGCAAAGGAGTCACGCGTGTCTCCCTTGAGCTCCCTATCAAACATCCAGACGATTGGCAAAAATTTATGTGCCTGGATAGGAAAGAGAAAAAACGAGTATTGGTCATAGAATCTCTGCAACTAAAACAGAAAAAGCTATACGGGCATTTGAAATATCTGAACAACGAGAGTTTCGAACAGAGCAAAAGGGTATAAGAGCTTCTACGTCAAGGGAAGAAAAACTTGAGTCTAAAATATCTGGTGAGTCTCCACAGTGGTGAGGCAAGTCAAGAAGAGTTTAGATAAAGTCCCGGTATATCACCTAGAATTCCTGTTTTTCGTATTTTTCGTAGAATGGATAGTCTTTTTGCTCTGTTTTGTATTGATTGAGATATTATTTAACCAATTGGGAGTTATAATTTAATTTTTTGAGATTGTTCTGTTTACCTACAAGTATAATTATCCCGGGCAACGCCGGGTACCTCTGCTAGTTATATATATATATAGAAAGATTCAATTCCCTCAATATGATCCTTGACAACTCCTAAAAGTAAACCCTCTCTCTCTCTCTCTCTCTCCCTGGGGTCTATGAATGGGCATGCCGTTCATGTAACGATGTAACGTCATTTGTCGTGCCAGTCTAAACGTTACGCAGAAGCTGGAATGAAGAAGCTGATACGTATGAAATACTGAAGACCACAGAAGTCGGCGATCGTAAACTTATCTTAGGAAATACGGACCATTATCTTAGAAGAGTAGATAAGGAATCGTTATGGGATGCTTATGAAGCATTAGAAATTAAGGACGTCTCACAAAATTGATCTTTAAATCAAGATTTAGGATCTGAATATAAAAAAAAATAAAAACCTCATGTACAGGATGACCAAAAAGTTTGTTGTACCTCTACTATCTGTGCAAAAATAAAGTCAATATCCCAAATCTGTTGCAGCCAACAATTAGGAAGTCTAGAGTGGGTTATCTGTTGGTGGCCTTACGATGATCTGATTATGTAAATTAGGTCATATACAAAATTTTTCTCATAAATCGTAACAGATAAGGACCAATTTCCAATTACAAAATTGTTTTGCATTCAGTTATGAACACAATAAAAAAGGCATTATTATCTCATAATCGAATGAATAAATAACTCAAAAATGAAACGGGAAACATTTCTATATGCAAATCAAGTCACATGTCCATTTACTCTAAAGGCTGTCAGGAAATTCGTCCAAGAACGTTCTCAACTATGCTTTGGGGTTGGTGAAAGATATTTTCTGGATATTCTTAATTGGATTTTGCTTGCTAAGTGGCCTCTCTACGGAGGGTTGATTCAGATAAAATGAGACAACTTTGCAGTTCTGTTACGATGGTGTAATACCATGGCGCCACCATCGGTTGTGTTCGCTGTGAGAGCCACGTTGTTGGACTATCGCCCGGCACCGTAATTTCCACTGAAATAGGCTGAGTTTGAGGGACTCTATGGGAAGTTCGTTCCACACTTGCTGACACACTTTCCATAGTCCATCAACGGTTCTTGGTCGGCGACTTCCGAGCCGTCGTTTCAGGAGACCAAAACCACAGAAATCCATCGGTGGTGCGTCAGGAGATTTTACAGGCACATGAGAGAAGGGAATAACTCGTATGCCCGTCTCCTGTTCCATCTTCCTGTAGTAAGCCACAGATGACTTGGCAGTGTTCAGTTGTGTTCAGTCACTCAGTTGTGTGACCGCGCGCTTTATGACGTCGCTCCAGCCCAAGATTGTCATGAATTATCCTGTGAAATACCTTTCCTTTGGGCTAGACTTCTTAGTGTGGGGGGATTTTCTTTCAGCACTTCAGACCGGATTTCTCGCACCAACTGAGCTGGGCGTGTTGGCTGGGGCTTGTTTCTGGTCTGCTTCTCTGCTCGTCCACGTTCATTAGATGGTCGCAATTTGTTCTTTTTGATTTTTCGACCCACAGTAGCTTTGGATACCACAATACCATTTCGTTTGCATAATTCCACAATGCACGAAAGACTGAAGTTAGCGTCGGAAAGGCCAAACATATACCCTTCCCAAAAAGCTGTGATTTTGGAAGCCATGTTTCAGCACGAAATGTCCCAAATAACAGCAACAAGTGTATACAAAGCTAATCCCCATGAATAGTGGACGAGTCATGCAAATCACATTCCGTCAAGGTCATACGCGGCGTTTAAAGTCGTCTCATTTTATCTGAATCAACCCTCCGTACTTTCAATTTTGTTATTTCAAATTTAAAATAAGCTATTGGTGTAAATTTGAAAAACAAATGTCTATTCTTTGCATGAGTGCATAAGTTTCAACCAAGATGCTTTCAGCAACAAATCCTATAATATAGAATCCTAACAAAAATCATCATTTGTTTTCAAAACATACGATAATATCGTGTCCCTTTTTCATTCTTAAAGTGAAAAATTAATATTAAAATAAAATTTATTCACTTAATTTAATTTTATCGTATTCTACCGTATATTTATATAAAGTACAGTAAATGTGATTTTATTAGCTTTAAATCTATTTACTATTACTGTTCAAGTTGTTTACTAGTTCTAGCAAAATCTGTTTGAAAATTTAAGAAATTGATTTAAAAAGAATCTCTGCGCAGTTTGATGCATAATAAAGAGCAAATTTCAAGATTAAAACAGACGTGTTTACTTGCTTTGCAATTTAATTAATTTTATACAAAACAGCTGTCTCTCTTGAAAAGGCTTCTGCTTTATTGAAACAAAATTAGATACGCGGGTCAGAAAAATTTCCGAAAAATATCCGTCAAGGCGCTCGTTTATTCGCGAATGAAAAAAAAAATTCGCGTGGCAAAAAGAAAAAGTAAATCGAGATGTCTGCTCAGCTTACTATCATTTATATAAAATCAGTGACGGTGGACTTTGTCACAACAAAGAAAAAATCTAACAATGGGTTATTTCCCGATTATACAATTGGGTGGGTTCGCTTCTAGTATACAACTAAAATTAAACACGTAGGCTATGCACACAGATATTAAATAAGTTTAAAGTAACTATTGTAAATCATAACTTTTTTATGTTTAGGAAAATAATACACATAATGATTTATATTTTAAAAGTAATTACTTTAAAAAGTATGTAATTATGAAATTTATTAATCTTTCCGTTTCTCTTTAAAATCTTTAAAGGTAAATCTTCACGTTTATTAAAGAAAGGGATATTCCTCTATTAAACGTGCACGTTTATGTCTAGTTTTAGTTTTTGATTGCAATGCTATAGTTTCTATTTCTTGAACTATTAGATTCTAAATTATACGCAGATATTATCTTAAAGATTAAAAAATTAAAACTGATTCATTTCAAGATAAGGCATGCTTTTGCAATGATTTCTCATAGTTGATACACTTCTGTTATCTGATGGTGTATGTATTTGCTCCTGATGCCCATCGCGTCTATTTTTAAAGTGAACATAAATACAACCCATCTACTCGTGGAATTCACATCCTTTATTGCAAATCCAAAATCAAGCTATCATGCTTGAATTTGTAGAAGTCGCATTTTACATATTAAGTTTAGAGCACGAATATACCATTATTGTGTTTATCATTTACACTGGTGTACATCCTTGTATACGCCTTACATATTCGCCCCATTATCATATCCTTGATTGCGAACATTTTGAATGTCGAAGTCATCTTTTTTCAATGTACGGTATAAACAATTTCGTCGGTTAAAACAACGATCAATTTTTACTTTGTTTCAATAAAAAACCATAAAACTTTCTTCAATGGTTATAAATTCGTTTTTAATACACATGTATCTAATAATAGATACATATATCAAATATGCGACACACCGAATATACTATTTAAAAATAAATAAAAGTATTTCGCTTCTGTGATTGAGAACACAATCCTTCAGTATTTTATGATTAATAAACTTGATCCGCGACTTTATTTACTAAAATCGAATATTACAGGCTTAATTTTTATTGTTAATGAAAAGTCATTTAACTGTAGACCATTTCAAAATTTCGGCGCTCTTCCTGGTTGTTCACCCGAGATGAGCATCTAATATATTCGTAATATATATTCTTTAGCTATTTTAAATTTTAGCTTCTTTTATGTTTTTATTTTAGTTCAATTGATTTATTTACTTGGTAGTTGTTAAATTCATCTCTGTCGAATGGAAATAAGCCTGCTGACGCTGAAAATATCTTATATGATAAATATTCTAGTCTATTCTGTTATCATTCATTAACTAGAGTGGAATGTTTTGATAAAATGTTCACATTTATTTAGAATTCCTATGTTTAGAAACAGCGCATTCGATTTCCAATTTACCTCTTTTCTTCGCTTAAGTATTCATCATTTGTCTGGGTTCCATCCAAGAACATTAAGGCGTGGCATGGTAATGGCTATTTCCATTCAATTTTGTACAGCTTATTTTATATTAAGACATGAAGTTTTATAAATATATCTTCATTAATCTTGTATACGCATTACGTATATTAACTTTTTGAGTAGTGGAATATATATGTTGAAAATATTTATATATTTTTCCGAGAATATATAAAATGGAAACCTTCTCTACCTAAACACGTAAATCCAACATGGAAATTTTTAATGAAATTGCCTCACGTTTCCGTTTTAGTCTTGTTAGCCTTAAGCGACATGCCTATGAAATACTGTGAAAATTTAACAATTACATTAATTTTTATTATCAAAGGGACAATTCACTTTGGCTTATATGTCCTTAATTAAGCATGCATTCATTCAAAACGGTGAATTGTCCTCAAAAGCAGCTGTGGCCTTTGGAAAGTTGCCAAGTATATCAGCACCGCCCTCCCATTCCTGGACAAATGTTTCACAAAACCTATCCGCTGAGCAAACAGATCGCAATATTTTAAGGATGTGAGGGTGCTGGTATTCTCTAGTGCAAAGCTTTGCCAAAATAAAAAATAAAATTAGCAGAAAGAAAAGAAAAATCTGAATGCGGCAAGACTCCTTAAAAAAGAAAATTTCTATGAAGGAAATCACCATTGAAATCTGCGAGATACGAATTTTATGTACACGAATTTTTCATTTTACGGTACGTAGTTTTTGCGTGATTGGCTTACTCAATTGTCTATACTGTAAACAATACATTATTCTATCTACAGACTTTAATTTCGCGCATGGCAACAGTCTTATTATAAGCTTTTATTAACTTTGCTGTGTTAGTTGTTTAGGTCAAATCTTGTAATCAATATTAAACCAACTTTCCTACAAGCTAGGGAGCTGCAATTTGACACACTTATGCAGAATCGATGACAATTTATGATAAAGAAAAAAATTTTCAAATCGGTTCATTGGTTCGTGTTCTAATGGTACTAACTCATTACTACGAATTGATTGTTGTAACAATTGGACATTTCGTTATGGCGAGAGTAAATGTGTCTATTGTTTATTGTTGCAAAATTAAGCTGTATTGTTGCCACTAAATAAAACATTATAAAAGCTTGGTTTGATAAAACCTTTTTCCTCTTAACTTGTTAAACTATATATACATCAAATACATTTAAGAGTGATTTTCGAAAATTAGGAAAATGGTTGAGACCAAAAAGATTGTTCCTGCTCGAGGATCCTTTTTGAAAGATCGAGAAGTAGCTATTTTCAAATTAAATTATTTAATAATTTGTTTGCTTCAGTATGATTACTTTGGCTAGTAAATTCCAACTGAATATTAACAGACTGAAATAAAAATTCCGCTTCAGCCGCAAATTTTATGTGATATAGAAAGAAAAATAACTCCAAAACCACTATTCCACATAATAAATTTTAAATTTTAATGAGTCATTAAAATTTATTATGTGGAATAGTGGTTTTGGAGTTATTTTTCTTTCTATAGTTGTGTCCACAGTTTTTGGCTTTATTCCATTGTATTTATGTGATATCTTTAGCTTTTCAGTTACAGTGGTTACTCTCATGTTACAGGGTTATGACAATAATTCAGAAAACTGTAATTCGCAAATTATTCCACATAAAAATGAGTGTAGCATGAAAAGAAGTAGAAATTGTCAAAATTTTATCATAAACTATAAGCGCGCGATGTATGCCATGACACACGTCCACGCTATAGTATAATTCAGACCATATCGAACCGCGACAATCCCACTGATGTTCACCAAAGCAGCGATAACGTATCTGGCAATTGTCGCGAAGCTCACCCCAATGTATCTGGCAATGGTGGCTTGTAAACGGTTTCTTTAGCGTATCTCCAAAAGAAAAAAATCACAAGAGTAAAGCTCTAGATTTTGTGCCTAAACGGTGCGTGCTAGAAGAAAAATGCTTAGGGACGTTTTTGTTGATAATCTTATGTATATTAAATTTTATAAAAAAATTTTAATAATTACTTTTGCACTGAGATGGTTTACAAAAAATAGTTTGTAAAGCTTAATCTACAGGGTGTATCTAAACCACTGTCACAAGCTTCTGGTGGCGATTGCCCACAGCGAGAAGAACAAAAAAGTTCCTATAAACATGGTTCGGATAACGAACCGTTTGAGATTTCCACAGTTAAAATTGAAGTTTCAGCACCTGGTTTTTCTACTCTGTGGATGGCAGTTTTCATCTCGCTGTGACAAACAAGTTTGTGACAGGGATTTAGATTCTCCCTGTAGAGCTTTACACAAGAGACACTTAGATGGCCATCTCAACAGCGTTAAGTTATTCGCACAACATTGTCCAATCTAGAGATGTGGGAATTCGTTGTTCAGGGTAAAATAAGCACTAATTTTAACATTTTCTATATAGAATGGCTCAAAAGTTCTGCAAGAATGGGGAGGTTTGCGATTTGCTTTGTAACGATTCTTTTTATTCCCATATCTGAACCATGTTGACCACTGACGAGCGTGTGAAACTCATCCTTCTTTGTGAACGCGAAGCTTCACCCACAGACACGTCGCAGCAGAATTTCATCCAAGATGTCCGAAGCGAGAGTCACTCAAGGAAAGAAAATTCCCAACGGTTTGCTTCACTGCAATTCAAATGTGTTAGAAACCTTAGCCAACCTGGCCAGCCCAAGCTGACCTTGAGTGACTCTTTCTCGCCCATTTTCTCAAAATCTTTCAAGAGGAAGGGTGTGATTAAAAATTGTTTTTAGACTAATGTGGTGTTGCTCTACAGAGTAGCAATTAGAATTTTTTCTCTATCTTTAATAGTTTTCGAGTTAGCAAATGGATGATCTTAAATTTGGGGGGACAAAGTCAAATTTGAGCGCGGCAATGAATTCCCCACCTCCCCTACTACCTATAAATCACACTCATCAGATCTCGCCTACCTGGTAGCTTAGAGATATCTGCCATGTTACCAGACTTTTTGGACACCCTGTATATTGCTTCAATATTTCAACTGCATGTTGTTTCTGATTCGTACAGTTGTCATTATTACATTTCATCATCGATTTACGGATATGATGTGGAATATTATTCCACGTACTTATAGCATTGTACGGAAATCTAATTACTTCAGAAAGCGAACATCATCCTACAAGGTGACTGTAGTCTATAATTTCGGATATATCTAAAGTGATCAGAATTATTCATCCAGTGTTTTATAAAATGCGGCGGATTTTTATTGCCCGACAGATTTCTTTCAACTTCCCATATTCAATAATCGAAAGAAACGTAAGAATTTTTAATAAGTTGCAATGCTGGTTGATGGAAGCATAACATTCAAAGAGAAGGCGACCCGAACTACTCAATTATACCCAATTTCAATACCGTTGCATATTCTAACGTCGAAACCACCTTAGATATAAACCATATCCATCAATCTTTTAGTTAAGGTATTATGTAATCTTCTCATTAAATAAGTGTACCGGCTTAATTTAACTATGAGGTTTTCTATATGGGATATATAATTCAAACGAGTATCGAAATATGCTCCCTGTACTTGAGGAGAATTTACACTTAACTTACTCCGGGAACATCTTATAATTATAGTGTTCTTATTATTATATAACATACCCCTTCTCTGGTACCATTCTTTCAAATAATTTTTATTGTTTTCAATTTCCTTGAACGCTTTATGCTCCTCCTTAGAATCATATGCTTTCATCAAAATGTTATCAATGATATCAGCTCAAGAGAATAAGGAAGAGCAAAGAGTAAAGGCCAAATAAAAGATCATATTTAAACTCGATTCTTGCCTTATGCTTCTATCGGAAACGTGCGTAATTTCACCTTTAGGTAATTTATATTTCCCCTTTCAGTTATGTACTCTTCTAATCAAAGGGACATTCAACAATAAGTTTCGGAGATCTTGAAGCATTGGTTCCTCGAAACTGAATCAAAAGCTTTTGCAATCTCCATTACCGCAATATAAAAATCCTTGTTTTGATCTAATCCTTATAGAGCTTTGAGATACATAGATGTTAAGATATCTTGAATCGATATTCCCAGACGATCTCCACATAGCTTCATAGATATCACATTCCACAAATATGACGTTAAGGGAGTAAATGTAACTTTCTCTGCCAACTTGACTATTGATAAAATCAATGATATCGGTCGATAATTTGTCATGTCTGTCTCTGAACTGTTTTGAATTGTATAAATCGGTACAATTAAATATTTCTTGAATTTTTTTTGGAAAAGCATTTATTATCCACAACCGTTTGTATTAGCTCTCGGAATAATCTCTGTCCAAAAATACACCAGTTTTTTATTATCAATCCACTAACTGGACCGTCTCGCTTATTTGTTTTCAATTTGATTTTCGAAATGATCCTCGAAGTGCTGCCAGAAATAGAAGGTAGGGGATTTATTGTTATGTTATCTACTACATCAAGAAGTTGACAATGATTTATCCACTTTAAATAACGTAACCCTTGATTATTGGGAAATTTATTTTATCGATTCTTTGATGATATTAATATTTTGGAAATAACAGAACAGTCATGGATGATTTATTGTTAATCGACTTTCTGAATACATGACGGTCGAATAATCTACACGAATACCTCTCAAATTACTTGGTAACTATCGTAGAATTTAAAAATCTGTTAATGCCAACAAATAGAAAGTCGTGGGTGGGATATCTATTGGTGCCCTTCCGATGAACTAATTATGCAAATTAGGACAAAAAAAATCTTTTTCATAAACCTCAACAGATAAGGACCAATTTCAAAATTATAAAACTTGCTCAAACCCTCATTATTTCATAATCTTTAAACGAAAAAAAAAAAATCAATAACCACAGCTGATAATTAGCTAGCGTTTAGCGGCTCGTTTCGACCAATGGGTCTATAAACGCCGCTTTATTTTTGTGAAGATTTCAGCAACCAAAATTTAATGAATTCAGAATAGTTATTCTCCCTAGTCTCTAATCATTTTTTTTATTATTTGCAACAGGTGCTCGTATTTATATGAATCTTCCTTATAGGCAAGGCAATGTTTTGAAAGGGCAAATCCCGGGAGATTACTATTAAAGTGGCAAAATACATGGGGGGGGGGGGGGTAATAAACGTATGAAAATGATACTTGGTGATGTGCTGAAGAGACAATGCGGAGGCGTTTTAAGCTGTGAAAAAAGTTCCAATTTTGCCTACAAGACGAAAATATGGCGATATACAGGGTGAGGCATTTATCTTGAGACAACTGAATATCTCGGAAACTAAGCATTGTACGAAAAAATATCCAAAATCAAAAGTGAATTATTTCGCGGAGGAAATTCATTAGGGGGCAAATCCCTTGTGAGGGGGGCTGGGGGGGAGGGGGTAACTTTGAAATCTTAAATAGAATTTCTATTTTTTTTAATGGTATATTCAGATTGTATACAGTATTCGAAAAATATTTTATTCTTGGTGTTTTTTCAATTGATCCAACCGTTTAGGAGACAGAGGGCCTGAAAGTGTGGAACTTTTAAAGTTTTGAAGTCAATTTTATCGATGAATCCCCCCCCCCCCCCCGATGAATAAACACTCACAGCAATTTCCAGCTCGTAGGACTCATTTTATTAGGTTATAGCTCTCTGATTCGATGATAAGAATACAGTACTTCGTAGATAAGTTTACGAACCCCCGACTCATCTAACAGCGCCATATCCAGCTTTACGAGCCAAGTCATAGGAAATGGGAATCAATTCCGGTAGAGATACGAAATCAAGTTACGAAAACATGGCGGATAGCGAAACTGGGCGATTTCACCATTCGTGTTAGTAAGAAGATTAATACAAAATTATTAGAACTAATACTACTCTTTAAAACGACTATGGATGTGTAAAGTTGTGTAAATATGTGTAAATATGACTATACAGGGTGAATACAAAAGTCTGAACGCCCCCCCCCCCCCTTTTATTTTTTGAACCCAAGCAGATATGTCAATTTTGATGAATCCAATGAATAGGAAGTTGTGGGTGGCCTATCCCATGGTGCACTTTTCATCTCTAAAACCGTAAGGGATAGAGAAAAAACCCAATTGCAAACTTGTTCAGCATAAACAAACAAACAAAACAAAAAAAAAACATCATCCAAATCGGACCAACCAATCACCCACAATCACGTGGTGAACTGTTTGTGGCTTACAAACTGAATGTTGATATTTCCACCATGTAAAGCATGCAAATCAAAAAATTACCATAAATTACCATACTCACATTCACTTTCATGCGGAAAAGCAAATAAAAGGCATGTTTCAGCACACAGAAGACAGAACAATTCCAGGATGGCAAGCTACACTGATCCGAAAATGGTCAACATGATCTTTTGCTTCGGAGAGGCAAGGAGAAACCTACATGCTGCAGTTAGGTTGTATCGAGACAGATACCCTAACGAACGCCATCCATCTCGTCAAACAATGCGTCACATTATTCAAAGATTCGAGGCTATAGGGAATGTTAATGCAGAACGAGGACGACTAAGGGCACAAGGCTACGAGGATACAACAACACTAGTTCTGGCTGCAGATGTTGGGTGCCATCAGAGAACTGTTCTCTACATTCTACACGCACATCATTTTCACCCATACTATAATCATTGTCACCAGGATTATGTTGCTAGGACCGCCTTCTGCAACTTGTTACTTACTGCCTGGATGACAATCCAAACTTCATTCATGAGGTGTTGTGGACAGGCACAACCATCATCATTGGGCAAACGAAAACCCACGATGTCTGCGAGAAGCAACTCATCAAGTGAACTGGAGAATCAATGTGTGGTGTGGACTGTACAATGACACTGTGGTTGGACCGTATTTTTACGATGGAGCACTGACTGCAGAACGCTACCGGGCTGAAATTCTCAACGTGGTAGTCACAGACTTCATTGAAAATTTGCCATTGGCCTCGTATCAGCGCACGTGGTTTCAGCATGATGGAGCTCCTCCACATTACGGGTTGGTCGTTCGCGAGCGTCTAAGTGAGATGTTTGGACAACAATGGATTGGCCGAGGAGGACCAGTTCGTTGGCCACCCCGCTCCCCTGATTTTACACCATTTGAATTTTTCTTTTGGGGATACCTGAAGGACAAGGTTTATGCTACGCAGCCCGCCTGACGGGAGGATCTGGTTCAACGAATCCAGGAAGCGTGCCGAGGAGTGACACCAGCCATGCTTGCCGATGTTTTGGCGTCAGTTAGGTTCCGTGCCCATTTGTGTTATGGTGCCCACGGTCGTCACATCGAGCATTTTGTTGATTAATTTTTTTTTTAAACTGTTTGAAGTAACTTGTTTGTGCAGTGTGACTTGTTTGTAAATTACAAACAGTTCACCACGTGATTGTGGGTGATTGGTTGGTCCGATTTGGATGATTTTTTTTTTGTTTTGTTTGTTTTTTTATGTTGAACAAGTTTGCAATTGGGTTTTTTTCTCTATCCCTTACGGTTTTTGAGATAAATTTTGAATGTGTCCTAATTTGCATATTTGGGATGATGAAAAGTGCACCATGGGATAGGCCACCCACAACTTCCTGTTCATTGGATTCATCAAAATTGACATATCTGCTTCGGTTCAAATAATAAAAGGGGGGTTCAGACTTTTGTATTAGTAGTATACAGGGTGTAACTAAAGGTGTGTTACAAACTTTGGGGAATGATAGAACTGGTCAAAATAAGCATTTTTTGTTCTATGAACATTGGTCCACAACTGCATTGTTTAAGAGTTATAGCAACTGTTCAAAATGACGCCCTTCAGCGTCAATGCAGGCTTGCATTCGTCGCTGTACGTTGCAAGACACCCGTTGCAGCATCTGCTGGGAGTCCCTGATGTTGTCTGCTGCTACAGCCAATCGTGCGATGAGTTCCTCCACTGAATTAACCACTGTTTCGTACATCAGGGACTTTAGGTGGCCCCACACAAAGAAATCCAATGGTGTTAGGTCTGGTGATCGTGGCGGCCAGGTAACTGGACCACCCCGTCCAATCCAACGATCGCCAAACGTATCAGTGAGGAAGGCCCGGACATGCTGTGAGAAATGTGGAGGTGCACCATCATGTTAGAACCACATTACTTGACGGATGTTAAGAGGTATGTTATCCAACAGTTCAGGCAGCACCTCCTGAAGAAAGACGAGGTAGGTTTGTGCATTCATACGAGCTGGGAGAATGTACGGCCCAATGAGGCGATTGCCAACAATACCAGCCCACACGTTGACAGAAAATCTTTGCTGGAAGCGCCTTGTCGAAATGGCATGTGGGTTGATACGGACCCAAACATGGATATTCTGGTGGTTGAAAATGCCTTCCCTGGTGAAGGTTGCTTCATCAGTGAACAGCACCTGCTGTGGGAATGCTAGTTCCTCTCTACAACGTGCAAGAAACCATCTGCAGAATGCCATACGTGGTGCAAAGTCAGCAGCTCCAAATGCTTGCACTCGTTGCATACGAAACGGATGAAACAGTTGGTCATGCAGAACTCGCCAAACAGACATGTGATCTGTGTTCATGATGTCGGGTGCTACATGTTGGTCTTTCGTGAACTCTACGAAGCACAGCTTCTTCGAATTGAGCGGTACGACGGGTGCGAGCGCGACCATGCTCTCCACGCAACACAGCTACACTTCCTGTTGCTCGTAGACGTCGCACAAGCCGAGCAAACATTGTGTGAGCTGGCTGACGACGTTGTGGAAACTGCCGTTTGTACAGACGACAAGCAGCCCTTCCATTACCGTCTGCAGCATCGTACACTAACAACATGTCAGTGCACTAGTTAAAGGTGTAGTCCATATCCGGATGCGATCACACACGTTAGATTTTTTAGTGTGCAGGATCTGCTTGCATGGTAATGTGATGGTGTGGTTATGTTACTTTAAAAATTTACATGACCATACCATAATTCAGAAAGGGGTGTGTCATAAGCCTGCATTGATGCTGAAGACGTCATTTTGAACAGTGGCTATAACTCTTAAACGATGCAGTTGTGGACCAATGTTCATAGAACAAAAAATGCTTATTTTGACCAGTTCTATCATTCCCCAAAGTTTGTAACACATCTTTAGTTACACCCTGTATATGTATAGTAGAAAATGTATAAATATTTATGTAAAAATGTATAAATAGGTATATACGCGTATAGTAAACATTCCGTTAATGAGTCTTATGTCTTGTACAGTCGAGTCAATTGACCCGAAAATGGCGACTCGGAAATTCGGGTCAAACAGCTCTTACTGACATATGTGTCCAATGACTTTCTTAAATGGGTCGTATTGGAAGAATCAAAGGACTCGCGCAAGCAGGTCAGATAAACCGCATATTGCTGTGAGTGCAGGTAAACGTTAAAGATTTTAATTTTTTTTTAAGAACTTTGCTTAATTAATCGAATAAAGTGGCTTTATTTCAATTTTGAAAATAAGCAAAATGTAAGTTTAAAATGCTTTTGTTTTCATGGTACACCGAAAAAAAACAAACAAACCTGTTCACAGTTTCGTTAATGTGAGGGTTTAAAAGATAAATTTTCATTTTTCATTTAATGAAATTAACATAAGAAACTGACAATGTTCTTTAGTTATACAATTAAGGAATTGTATCACGCTAAAAAGCTTTTATTTTCTATATAAACACAAAACACTCTGATTACACTTTTACAAAAGATTTGTTAGATCAAAAATTAACTTTTTAATTAATAATTTTACCCTAAGAAACGGGTCACTTTGAAAGTTTTATAGAAAAGCAAACGTATCTTAAATGATTTTATTTTCATTGTATAGATGAAACAAATTCATATACAGACTTACAGTTAACTTTTTTATTTACTGAAATTAAAACAAAGACCGAAAAATAAATTTAATAATGAAATATATTCGAACAGCGCCTTTTCCCCGGTGCTATTCCTATGCTAAGCGAACGCACGAGTCCACCCATCCGTTAGGAGCGCTGCTTCAACGTCACTACTAGAGTGCCTTTAAGGAATCTAGTCATTACCATCAAATGCTGTGCTGTCCATTCTGTGTTATTCAGTGGCAATGCTGTGTGGAGGCTATTCTCCAGGGCAATGCAAGTTGTTTATAATAGAATCCTGCTCTACCATTCGAGCAATTTTAAACTGCACACATTGAAATAAATTATTGATTTAAGGAGTTTAAATGATTAATTTAAATTTAAAATGAGTTTAGTCTCCTTATAATGGGGAAAATCGTGAAATAACAAAAACAAAAATTAAAATTAAAGTCACCAATCTTGAAGAAACTTGGGAGATGAAAGAAAACTCAAGGATGTAGTCTATTGAAGATGTTGTTGATGGTAGAAATAAAACCAGTCTATTGAGGATGTAGATGAAGTTCTTGTGCAGATAATGTTGATAGGGGAAAACGATAAT
>JAHWFO010095468.1:1575316-1604328 GCA_023313115.1 Rhysida immarginata | reverse complement strand
CTGATCTCCTCTCTTCTATTGTGCAGTAAGTCACAAGTTTAATAAGGTGTTTGTATTTTTATTTTACTTTAGTAAGAAATTTGTTATTCTGTAATCATCATGCGTAAATTTAAAAAAGTATTGCAGAAAAATGACGGAAATTTTATGACGCGACCCTGCTTATATCGCGATATGACTATTAGGATTCCGAGCACAGCGTTATAACGGGTTTTAAGTGTATTCCGTTAAAAGCTTTTAAGAAACAATCTAGTTTAATAAATAATAAGTCAGACAATAAATTAATGGACGACTTATAATTAACAAAGTGCCAGATATATTTGTAATGCTCAAATTTGTAATTACTTGTTAATATTTATAAAAAAAATACACGAAAATATCATAACGGTTATAATACTAAAAAATTAACAATAAACTTTAACACCAAAATATTTATTTTAGTGTATCAGTTAATAGAAGCATATACTTAGTTATAATGATTTCGTTATAGCGTGTATTAAGTAGTTCATGAGTCGAACTCCGCTATTACGAACTTCAGTGGACCAAAGTGGTTCACTCCACTTTGGCCCCGTGAAGTTGGCCCCTTCCACTTTCGCCCCTTCCACTTTGGCCGCGTCCACTATCGCCCCTTCCACTTTCACCCCTTCCACACTCGCCCCCTGCAAAAATACTTTTAGGACCCACTTTCATAAAAAAAGACCCTGCAGAGAGGTTAACAAGTCAAATAGAAAACTAAGAATTCAGTTATTTAGAATACTTACCTAACCTAACCCACGAAATTCTCCTTTTAATTAAGAATGATTTAAATTAAAGCTTTCCTAAAATCTAAATTGTTTTAAAAGAAATAATAGGGTTTAGAAAATAAAAAAAAACGCAAACAATCTTTCAAAAACAAGAAAAAGATGATTTATTAACACATTTTCCCTAAACGTCTGTTATGTTTAACAAATGACTCGCTGCATCAATATATTCAATGAGGCTTTTTGTCCCATTGATGAATTGATTCCTAATATTTTGATGTCTTGTTTCAATGGCTCTGTACTTTTTCTTTTGCACTGGCGGATTTTGCCCAGCATTGGCCAACAGCAACAAACCTTAAATAAAATGTTAATAAAAGGTTAAAAAAAAAGCATACGGTTTAGTTTTCTTATTGATGTTTGTTGCTGTGCTATTAATCCTTAATGTAATTTTAATAATAATAATAATTTAATGATTGACCCGGCATGAAGACGTCATTTACAATAAAAAACGAAATGATTTTTTTTTTAATTTTTTTTTTTTTTTAAATGTGTTAACTATATTTCGTTCTTCTTATTAATTTTTAATTATGAATCCATAGGATCACAAACCAGATTGTTACAATACAATACATCAGTACACTAAAACAATTACATCGATGGTTCTATTATTTTTTTATCTTATTATTATTTCCCTGATTTTTCCCGGTATTTTAGTAGTAATTTAATATAGTTGTTATTTTTAGTATAATTCGCATCATAATTATTACACAAAACATACGTACATTAACACATAATATACTATAAACATAAGTACATTAACACAGATCCAACTATTCAGTCAATAAATTAACAAAAAAAACAAAACAATAATCGATATAAAAAAAAGTATATTTTATTGACATGGAAAATTATATTATTAATAAAAGTTTTTATTTATTATTATAATTCTTACAGTAGAAAATTTCTGGCCATGCCTCGAAGATATTTTTATTGACCGATTAATCGATTTTTTAAAGATTAAATATTATCAATTTTATTAAGTATATCCACATATCAGATTTTATTGTGAACTGAAATAAAATTATTCAGATCCAACTAAAAAATTCAAATAAAAATTTAAAAAAAAAAAACAATTTTAAAAGATCAATTATTCTGTCTTTTGATGTTGTTGATATTGTTTAACTTACAATCAATTAACAAAAAAAAACAACAATAATCGATGTTAAAAAATTTTTAAATATTTTTTTAATAACCGATTTTTTTTTAATAATAACAAAGGAAAACCTCTTGTCCACAAAAAGAATTTTAATTAGACATTTACGTATTTTGAACCCTTTAGGTTCATTATTCAATGCCATATGAGTGCATTGCCACAGTTATTGAATGATTTTTTTAATATCAACCCCTTAAAATTCCCTTATATTCGATTAAATGTGGCCTGATTTCGATTATATGTGGTTCGACGAAGTGAGATTCGATCATGTGTAGAGTAACCGTTTGAAACCCTGGCTGTTGTATTCAAGTTACTCGCGTATAGCCTTAGCCTCTCTTCAGGGCCTCGATAAAATATATTGGCGATAAAATTACCATAAAATGGCGCCGGGGCGAAAGTGGAAAGGGGGAAAATTTGAGGGGCGAGAGTGGAGGGGGCGAAAGTGGAGGACACCATCAAAGTTTTGGTTCGCTATAGCCGATCCGATAACAAAAATAGATAAATAGAATAATGGATTACTTAGCAAAACCGTCATGGTTCAGGCCCTTCCCTTGAAATATATATCTCTCTCTCTAAAATATTGATTTATGATTATGAATATTCAGTTTTTGCATAAAAAGATTAAAAATGAGTAACGAATAATTATGATCAATTTAATTTTTATTTTTATTTAAGTTTTGAGTAGAAAAAAAATTCTGGAATCCGTGATGCAGATTCCAGAAAATTTTATCCATGTTTTTAAATATACAGGTTGTCCGAGAAGTCCGGCACCATAAGCGAAATTCTATTATCTCCGTTTCATTTTGTGGATGGATGAAACCTTTCCTGAACACTGGATTGGTCGCAGAGGACCTGTTGAATGGGGTCTACGGTCGCCAGATTTGAAACCAATGGACTTTTCATTCTGGGAATATCTGAAGTCGCGACTGTATGGTGTGAAAATTCACAATTTGGTCCACCCAATGATTTGAATAAAAGAACTGTTAAAAGAACCTATCCATCAGAATTGAAGACGAATGCCATTCTATAGACAATCATTCCGCCTACAGACTTTCGGAATTCGACGGAGAACATGCTGAACAAATACTGTGATTTCACGTAGTTAGATCAATGCATAGAATTTCTCCCATGAGAGAAAGTTGATAAGGAAGGTCTTTTCGTCGGCGATCTGTTCTGCCCTTTGACCAATGATAACGCCTTCCAAGTATTGGGTGGTGTGAGCAAATACAAGAAGAAAAAAAAACAAACAAAAAAAACCCAATAAATAATAATAATGTAATAACAGTGGGGGATAACCGAGCAGATAAACTGGAAGAACGAAGCCCCATGTTGCCCCCCCAGTATGCACAAGCCCAAAACAGGGTTAATAATAAAACATGTCAAGGAAAAAATAAAGAAAAAATGAAGAAAACCAAGGAAGGAAAAACAAAAGAAAGAAAAAAAAAATTAGTAAAATAAATAAACATGAAGACGTCAGCGGCAGATAAATTTGTATCCTTAAAATGATCGAAATAATTCTGGATTAATTTATTCACTGGGTTAATGCGCGCAATTTGAGATTTCCATTTGATAGCGGGATTAATTACATAACCCCTGCGTGTCTTTCTATAAGAGTGAAAATTAAAATCAGGTAATAATGCGCGCACAATGATTCTGCAATAGAAAACACTAAGTAAAACATTAAGCAAGCAGTTACTAATAATACGATTTATATTAAAATCTGCAAGAATATTATCTGACGAATTAAAATCTTTTAGATAAATAGTTAAGAAAGAGATGAGGGCTAAAACATTTGCGTTGGATTTTATGCAGAATTGGAAGGTTGCCGTCAAACCAAATCCAAACACAATAGATAATTTTGTGTATGATAAAAGCTTTGAATGATATAAGAAAAGTCCTAATGTCCGAAAAAAAATATACGGACCTCTTAATCATCCCTAAGCGGCATGAAATATCCAACTAAATGGAATTCATATGAATGCCAAAAGAACAATTATCCGCCAGGATGACGCCAATATCCCTTAAAGAATTTGTCCTTGTAAGTTCTCCATTATGAATTTGATATGTGAATAAAAATGGCGAAGTTGATCGGTTAAACGAAACCACAAATGATTTTTGAGCATTAAGCACCAGACCGTTACCGCTGGCCCATTGATGCACACGTAATAATGCCTCCTGAAGTCCGCAACAATCGTTCCCACCTTCGACAACGTGATACAATTTCACGCCGCCCGCGTACATTATTATTCTAGTTTGATAGGACGCGAGCGCATATGGGAGGTCAGCAACGAATATGTTGAACAGCAGTAGTCCGAGCGAAAAGCCTTGCGATACTCCGCTTTTGATGGGATAAGAAGGACACAGTTGAGCCTGGAATCGCATGTTGAAACTTCTATCTCTTAACATTCAACTGAACCAATCTAACGAGCATTTGGAAAAACCTGTATGGGTTAACTACGCGAAGAACAGGGAGATGTTTACCTTATCAAAGGCCTTAGAAAAGTCCAGGAAAAGGGCATCAACTTGCTTCCGATTGTCCAGATGACGAGTAACATAATGCATAAATGTTGCAAGATTGGACAGCGTGCTTCTCTTAGCACGGAAGCTATGCTGCTCGTCAAGAAGGTAGGGCTCCACATATTTCGTCAGCTGATCGGGTACCAGTGACTCAAGTAACTTGACAGGAAAGGATATGATGGTAATATAACTAAAGGCCTTTTGAGCAGACGACTCTGCTTTCTTCGGAATGGGATGAGTAAGCACCCTTTTCCAAGGGGTCGCGTTAATTTCTACTATCTGACCAAAATCGCAAGCTGTTCGTTTTGCGTTTTTTACCACTCGGCGCTTCGCGCCTCTCATTATGTTTTTTTTACCACTCTCGGCCCCGCGGGCCTCACTGGTCACTGTTTTCCGTTACTCGAACGCCTTCGGCGTTCTATCTACGATGTCCCCCTCCGGGGATACCTAAATATACATACCCCAGCCTATTTGGTCACAGGGGACAGTTGGTTTCCCACCGGCTGGTTACAGTTGCTTAGACGGTAAAAAAACGCAAAACGAACAGCTTGCGATTTTGGTCAGAAATTATAACGTCCAGAATTCAAGGAAGTGTTGAACAAGTGCAGAAAAGGCAAAATCATGCCTGTTAAACATCCCTTAAAGATGAAATCAGGTATATTAAACGACGTGCAAGCTCTGAACGCCGGTAATTTTTTTGGACCGAACAAAAATTTGTTGGGTGGAGACCGCTTTGCAACCGAAAGGTGATATTAATGTGCTGCCAACATTCCACGTCAAGCGTTTGCAAAAGTCTCAACAAATTGAACAAAAAAATAATGTTTGGGATCGCCCTATAAAAAATAATGCTTGAAATGCGTTGTAGCTGTAGCTTATGATTATGAGACTTATCTGTGTTCACTTGTATGAGAATAGCACGTATATTCATGGAGATATAAAGGTTTCTTTCAAAAAATGGAAAATTTTTCGTAAGTTCTTTTTGCAATGCCATTTTCAGGAAACTTGACAAACTACAGTAGAGACAACACCCTGCAATCAGAATATAAAAACATTAAATATTTGATGAAATATGAGCATTTTTACTAAATAACGTTTAACTGCGCATGCACAAGGTTTACCTTTTGCATACTTTATTAGCCAAATGAGTTAGTTCTGTAAAAAGCCCAAGCAAATATCATGAAAATTCAGAAAGATATCACCGATAGAATGAGTTGAATTTCAGTTGCTCGCAAAAATAAACAAAACGATAAAGGGGTTTTCTCCAAATTTAGTTTTGAACTGGACACCAGTATCAACTTCTTCTCCTTACACTGATATTGACTTCATCCGTTTTTAGCAGATATTCTATGATTTTGAATATTGCATCCTATTTGTAGGATGAGGAGCTGGTCGGAAGTCTGCACTGGTTTGTCTGACCATCCCAAAAACGTGCTACCATCCTATTCTTTTCAAGGAATCAGTCTACTCCATTCTTCCAATTGTTTAATTAAACTTTAAAAAATTGCCGTGTCTGATTACAATTTGAGTTATAACCAGCAATGCAATTAATTATAAAACAATTTGACATGGTCCCCGAAATTCAATTTAATACATGACCAATAAAAGAGAAGCCACGGCCGTAAATCGCAGCAAATTCTCTGCCTCTGCCAAGGCCTGCTACTATTATTTCATAATATAACAAGTCAGGCAACCGAAATGCCCAGGACCGATAGGATTTTAAAGAAATCGAGAACGAAAAGGAAAGCATTTGATATCTAAAGAAGCCTTTCATTGTTATGAATTAGATGAGGTTGCAAAGGAAGCCTCTGGTTGCTAAGAAAGGCGTACTTATAAGGGAAACGTATACTTCAAACTGAATAAAACAATCTGAAAAGTTAAATGGAGAAAGTAGCATTTCTCTATAGATTAGAACATATACGAATCCTTTAATTTGTTAGCATTCCTATTTAATAATCTTTCTTCAAAAACTATTGCCAACGCTTTTCTACGTAAGCATATATCATTGAAGGGATGAGTAGCTACCAGCTAATGTTAAAATTTGCCTAACACAAACTAACTATTGATAATATAAGGCGTAAGTAGTTACATCCCACATCTTAGCAGAGAAAGTTTCCAATAGTTTCGATTTCCCCAAGTTGTCGAATTGCGAAAACGGAAGTCAAAAATTCGGAAGCGTTCGAAAGCTAGAGCACCAACGGACAGACAGACGGACGCACATTGTGAAAATATAAGTACCTATTGGTCCTAATAATTCAATCGTCCTTAAGCATTATGATATTGGGAGTTGTTGTGGTTATTATGTGAGTAGGAAATATAAAAATACCAACGAAATAAAACTGGGCGATTTCATTAAATAGTTTCATAATGGTATCATTAACATCAAGCAGGTACCTTTGAACCGATTTCGACTATTAATAATTTTACGTTATATTCATTCATGGCACATCATTCCAAGCCGTTTGATGTATTACATGCCATATTTTACCGTTGAAATTTCCAATGCACCATAATGGGTCCACGAGAAGTAGGTGCCTTTGAACCAATTTCAACTATCATTAATTTTACGTTATGTTCATTCATGGCACATCATTCCAAGTCGTTTGATATATTACATGCCATATTTTAGCATTGAAAGTTCCAATGAACAATAATGGGTCCATGAAAAGCATGGACCTTTGAACCGATTTCGACTATTAATAATTTTATGTTATATTCATTTTTGGCACATCATTCCAAGTCGTTTGATGTATTACATGCCATATTTTACCGTTGAAATTTCCAACGCACCATAATGGGTCCACCAAAAGCAGGTACCTTTGAACCAATTTCGACTATCATTCATTTTACGTCATATTCATTCATGACACATCTTTCCAAGTCGTTTGATATATTACATGCCAAATCTGAGCTTTGAAAGTTTCCCCTGAACCATGCTGGTTCCATGAAACCACATACCATTGAACCTATTTCGACTATCGTTAATTTTACGTTAATATTCAATCATGACATGTTATTTCAAGCTGTTTGATATAATACATGCCATATCTTAGCATTGAAAGTTTCCAATAGACCATAATTGTACCACTTAACCACATACCCTTGAACCAGTTCTGACTGATATTGACGATCGCGTGTGTTCACTTAATTCACAAGTCTTTTCTCTGCCTTAGCTGTAGAAACTTAAAGGGAGAACAGCATTTGGCAATGCACAGTCCATTTATACATGGAATTGTATAGTGAAAAACGTGGTCCCCTAAATTATTTATGACCTTTTGAACCGGAAGTAGTTTACCGATTTTTTACACCAACGAACTCAGTCTTCCGATTTCCCTAAGTTGTCGAATTGCGAAAACGGAAGTCGAAAATTCGGAAGCGTTCGAAAGTTAGAGCACCAACAGACAGACAGACGGACGCACATTGTGAAAATATAAGTACCTATTGGTCCTAATAACCATGAGTTTTTGTCATTAACCACTTTTTAACCATGGCCATCTTTTTAACAATGGAGCTTTCGGATCGTGTTATTCTAGACCATGGTTGGAAGTTCTTCCACTGCTTTCATGTGAAGTGGATTCGTGCGTATTGTTGAGTGGTGGAGGAAAGAAGTTCCGTCAAGCGCCAACGGGTGTATTAATTCCCACAATGGCGAAACAATGGGGTCTCTGTATGGCTGTGTGTGCTCAATTTTTTTCGTTTTCGCGGTTCATTTTGGAAAAAAACGAACAAAATAGTGCGATTTCTTATTTTGCAATCATCAATGGTTTATTCAGCTGAGTAAAATATTTCACTTTAGTGTGAAACTGTGAGATACAGGTTCGGATGATTCCCTTGTAAGTAGAACAGCCTAGTGCAAAGAGACCAGGAGGAGACTGACCCCCGTATTCAGAATGAGCGCTCATGCTCTTGCTCTTACTCAACGATTTCAACAATATGAAATTTGGATTCAACAATGGTCCTGAGTAACAGCAAGAGCGCTCATTCTGAATACCGGCCTGAACCCTTTGTAATTCAAGATGAAGAGAAAAGTTAAAGGCTTGCTTTAAATTCATTTTGGACATGGTCCATGCTTCCACCATTTCGTACCCCTACTACTGATATGTGCAGAGTGTATCCGTGACTCAGCGGGTGGACAGTCTTGTGAATTTTTATGATGTACTGTAGTGATTGGCAACAAGGTAATGCAAAAATATTTCGTGCTAATTATTTCTGTCAGATGAAAGTATGATGGCTTATCTCTATTTGAATACCCACCACAACCAATACATATACGGCGGGATTATCTTTTTTGATGTCAGTAAAGCCTTTGAAATGATTAATTATTTATCTACAGAGGTTGAGTAAAAAGTAGTGGCCGACACGGGAGGGGTGGTTAGAGTTTGACGAATTCTGGGCGAAGACCATTTTACCACAAGGGTATATCGCAGTTTATTAAGAGAAAAGAGTGGGAAGAAACGTCAGTACGAATTTGAATGCCATAGACATTGTGCCACCTGGGTCAGCCAATGTAAAAATATGGCAGAAAAATTGGTGATACGCGGGCTCCTTCGTCACTATTGGAAAAAGGGGACCAGTGCGCGAGCAGCAGCCGCCGAAATTTGCAGGGTGGAAGGTCAGGGTGTGACCAATGAACGGACAGCACGACGGTGGTTCTCCCGCTTTTCGTCTGGAGACATGGGCCTGGAAGGTGCGCCAAGGAGCGGAAGACCCAAAGAAGTGGATGACGCAGCCCTACGGCAACAAGTGGAAGCCAACCCAGGCAGCACCACCCGTGGACTAGCGGCGGACATCGGGTCATCACAATCGAGTGGTTCGACATCTGCACGCCATGGGAAAGGTCAACAGGAGCTGCCGAGTTGTGCCCCACAAGCTGACGCCCACGCAAGCACAACAACGGGTGAAGGTGTGTCGTCAACTGCTGGAAAAAATCGAGGTTATGCTACATCCAGCATACAACCCAGACCTGGCACCTTCCGACTACCATCTCTTCCGGCCCATGGCGCACTTCCTGCGTGGACGGCGCTTCGCCAATATCAGTGAGATTGCAGACGCCGTGTGTGACGTTTTCGCCCAGAAACCGGAGGAGTGCTTACGCGAGGGCATCCGCCAACTGGCTGATCGTTGGATGAAGACTCTACTTCCCAAAGACTCTACTTTAAAGATTAGCAATGAGTGGTTCCTGTCTGGTGCCCATTTAAAAGTTTGCGCGGTGATCGGCTACTACTTTAAGATGATCATAAATTACATTTCCTTTTGATTTGATCTTGACAGTCCATTCCTTCCTTATCGACAGATATCCAGCTAAAAGTACCAATAAAGTTTGCATGCTATGTAATTTGTAAGCCAGTACTACAAGGCTTCATCTATGAGGGGCGTTCAAATTTGACCTGAATTTTATTTTTTATAAAACCAGAAAACTACAAAAAAAAAACACACACACATACACAGTTATGTCTCAAAGAACTCTCCTTGCTTCCCTATACATTTTTCCAGTGTTCCGGGAGAATCTGGATATCGGTTCTGTAGAAATCTTCAGGCTGATGTCGAAACCACGTCAGGACAGCTTTTTTTCACTTCCTCATTGGAGCCGAACCTCTCCCTTCCCAGGAACTCTTTCAATGATCCAAAAAAGTGATAGTCGCAAGGGGAGAGATCCGAGCTGTATGGAGGATGTGGTAGATGTCCCATTTGAGTTCCGTCAGTATGTCCATAGTCAGTTTGGCCGTGTGTGGTCTGGCATTGTCTTGCAGAAAACAAACACCACTGGTAAGGAGTCTTGGTCGCTTTTTCCTTAGTGCCAGCTTCAGGGACGTCCTCAAAATGTCACAAGTAGGGTGCATTTATGGTTGACTGTTCTTCCAGAAAATCGACATTAATGTCCCAGGATACAGTTGCCATCACTTTCGTCGCCGACGGTGTTATTTTGAATTTCTTGGGTCGTGGTGAGTCAATGTGTCGTCACTGCATGCTTGCATTTAGGAGTATGGTAATGAATCCATGTCTCGTCGGTGGTCACAACACGCCTTAGGAAGTTGTCATCTTCCCTATCATATCGCTGCAGCAGCATGGAACAGATTTACACCCGGGTGGTTTTGTGATCCTCGGAGAGTTGCTTAGGGAGCCATCTGGCACAGATCTTTCAGTTGAATTTCAGCTTATCGTGGATGATAATCTCCACACTGCCAGTGCTGATGTTAGTATTGAAGCCAAGTCTCGGACATGAATCCGCCTGTTGTCCTTTATCAGCTCATTTGTTCGTGTGATGGTACCATCATTGACAGCAGTTGCAGGTCTTGGCTTATGAGGTTCATTGCCAGTGGATTCTCGCCCTCCTTCAAACTTTGGCACCAAGCAAAGACGGATGAACGAGACAAAAATGACTCGGAAAAATGTCTATGAAGTCTGTGATGCATTTCACATGATTTCACACCTTCGTTGTGGAGAAACTTGATGATTATTAGTTGTTCCACTTTGGTCGACACATCGCTGCCCGTCATTTTGTTTAAACAAACAATCGATTGTCTTGGCAACCGGTTGAGTGGTTCTACATTTGCATGATAGGCGGATGTTGCCATCCCAACAATGAAAGTTTAGATTTTTACAACAATGAAATTTACAATAAATAAAGTCCGGCAAGTTTCATTTTTTATTTTGAAAAGATGCATTTTAGCATTCGCGAAATGCTGTAATAGCACACGGAACGGCACAGAGCTACCCAACTCTGTTCGCAGCCAGAAAAGAGTATTGCAGGAACGACTGCATATTATTGCATACGAAGTTAGTTTTCAGGTGATAAGAAAAACACTTGAAAGTCATCCTCTCCCATCAATAGTACTGTTGTTCAGTGTGCATTATTTAAGAAACCCGAAGTCGCGGATCAGATCATTGCTTAGATTAGTAAGCACTGTACACTTCCGTAGTAGAACTTTCTCTAGGTAATCACCAAACCACACAGCACTTTAATCCTACCTAAAAAGCGTAATTGGTGATTCGTCACCAGTGATGTGTTAGAAGAACTAGATCGGCGTCTTGTACTTCCGTTTCCGTCCAAATTTGAAGAGTTGTAGCGCCATTTTGTTTAGGGGAAGTAACGATTTACGATTCACGCACGGAGGTTGCCTGCTACAGTAAGGCGAATTGGCTCGACTCGAAATGGATATATATGGTTGGTATTAACGTCCCTTTCAACTACTATGGTCATAGGGGCCGCAAATTTTGGCTCGAATGGGTTCTTTAACGTGCAGCCGGCAAACGACTACACGGGACAACGGCTTTACTTACCTCGGGAAGGAAGTGCGTGATTTCAGGATTTTTCCCCTGAAAAAAAAATCCTCGTCGTCCTCGGGCATCAGAGGGGGTCACGCAACCACTGAGCCACCAATTGATGTATATTTTATTAATAGGACCGATAGGTACTTATGTTTTCACAATGTGCGTCCGTCCGTCTGTCCGTTGGTCCTCTAGCTTTCGAACGCTTCCGAATTTTCGACTTCCGTTTTCGCAATTTGACAACTTAGGGAAATCGGAAGACTGAGTTCGTTGGTGTAAAAAATCGGTAAACTACTTCCGCTTCAAAAGGTCAAAAATAATATAGGGGACCACGTTTTTCACTATACAATTCCATGTATAAATGGACTGTGCATTGCCAAATGCTGTTCTCCCTTTAAGATTCTATAGCTAAAGCAGAGAAAAGACTTGTGAATTAAGTGAACACACGTGATCGTCAATATCAGTCAGAACTGGTTCAAGGGTATGTGGTTAACTGGTACAATTATGGTCCATTGGAAACTTTCAATGCTAAGATATGGCATGTATTATATCAAACAGCTTGAAATAACATGTCATGATTGAATATTAACGTAAAATTAATGATAGTCGAAATCGGTTCAAAGGTATACCTGATTTTCATGGACCCAATATGGTTCATTGGAACTTTCAATGCTAAAATATGGCATGTAATATATCAAACGACTTGAAATGATGTCCCATGAGTGAATTTAAGTAAAATTAATGATAGTCGAAATTGGTTCAAAGGCACCTGGTTTCCTGGAACCATTATAGTTCATTGGAACTTTCAATGCTAAAATATGGTTCAATACTAAAATAAAGCATGTAATATATCAAACGACTTGGAATGATGTGTCATGAATGAATATAACGTAAAATTAATGATAGTCGAAATCGGTTCCAAGGAACCTGGTTTTGTGGAACCATTATGGTTCATTAGAACTTTCAATGATAAAATATGGCATGTAATATACCAACAACTATATATATTGAAATTAATGATAATTGAAATTGGTTCTATGATTCGTGTTTTAATGATACCATTATGAAACTATTGGAAGCTTTCACTGCTAAGATATGGCATGTAACTACTTACGCCTTATATTATCAATATTTGTTTGTGTTAGGCAAATTTTACCAATAGCTAGTAGCTACTCATCCCTTCAATGATACATGCTTACGCAGAAAAGCGTTGGTAATAGTTTTTGAAGAAAGATTATTAAATAGGAATGCTAACAAATCAAAAGATTCATATACGCTCTAATCTATAGAGAAATGCTACTTTCTCCATTTAACTTTTCAGACAGTTTTATTCAATCTGAACTATACGTTTCCCTTAGAAGTACGCCTTGCTTAGCAACCAGAGGCTTCCTTAGCAACCTCATCTAATGGGGTTATCCCTCAAAACTGCATCCAAGAGATGGCGCCACTGTAACATACGCTCTTCAAAGCGAGGCTGTCTAGCTTCATAATGGCTTCGTCGTATGATACGTGGACAGTATTTCAATTAAAAACTGAGCTTGCAAAACGTAATGCGACGACTAAAGGACGGAAAACTGATTTAATACAAAGGTAAGATGATGTATAATAACTGTAAAGATAATTTACTGGTTAAGCGAAATGAAATAAAATGAAATTTTTATTCATAATTTGGCCTTTTCCAGGCTAGAAGCTTACGAAAGAAATCTCAATTTTTACTGGGCCTGAAATTATATTACCTGAGCCCACTATAGTTGATTGGCCTTGTAACGGTTTTAGGCAATTAACGGCATACATGAAGAATGAATTGCTAGTAATAAATAACGCAATATTAAAAACGTATTTTAATCAGTACATGGGTGAAAATGCTGATCATGAAGTTAGAGCTATTAAAAGAGGAAAGCTGCTGATGGACGCTTTGAAAGTTGAGGCTATGAGCTATCAAGTAAAAGACTCCCAATATTTCTTAACGGGAATAGTAAGAGCTGCTATGAAAAAAAAGGTAATACTCCTTCCTGATTAAAATAAATCACACTAACTCTTTAATAGGTACTGATATAATGATAATAATATAATTATATACTCAGAAATTAGATGCAAAAAATCGATGTTTAAAAACTATTATTGACATTTAATTTTTGGCATTTAAATTTACATGGCATTTTTTAAATTAAATTACACTCTTAATCTTCAAGAAACAAGCATACTGAGCTATAGCGGTAAAACCGGAAGAGCGTATAGAACAGGTGCGCCCTCTGGAAAATTAGTTCGCGGGATAACCCAACGAGATAGAATACATATCTATAGAATGTATATCGATAGAATGTATTCTATCTCGTTGGGATAACCCCATTCATAACAATGAAAGGCTTCTTTATAAATCAAATGCTTTCCTTTTCGTTATCGATTTCTTTAAAATCCTATCGGTCCTGGGCATTTCAGTTGCCTGACTTGTTTTATATTGGTTTTCAGCTGAGATGTGACAAATTCTTGCGTGGCATATAACGGTGGCAAATCGAGTGGGTAAAGAAAACCATGTATAGCACTCTTCAGAAGCATATATCAAAATACGTATGCCGTTTTATGCAAAGCATTAGAGTTTAAAGCTGCATCAAGATACCTTATCAAGGCATCTGCTGACTAAAACGATTCTGTTTAAGCATCAGTGAAAATTATAACTGGAGACAGTAGAAACTGACTGAATAAAAACAATCTTTTAATCCTTTACACAGTACATATAATTGATTAATTTCATAAATTTTGAAAACTTCAACAATCATGTCTAAATTATCCCTAAATTATTATCAGGCTATATGTTAAAAAAAGTTATTAAGGCTATAATAAAAATAGTTTTAATTTAAAAATTATTTGGTGCATTAAGAAATTTTTAATTCATTTGTGAAATTTTTATTAAACATTTCATTTCCTTATGTCGAGTCCAATTTTATTCGATTAAATATGTTTGAAATCTACCATATGCAATAGGCCGAGAGGCACTTTCCGCCATTTTGAATAGGGGAAGATTCAACCTTCCGCTAGCATTAGGAGAGGTGGGGAGTCGCCGATCTAGTTCTTCTAACACATCACTGTTCGTCACTCGTCGCCATTGCTGGTGTGTCCAATTCCTGTCTCACCTCTTCAGAAAGGTCATTTTTTAAGTGCCTGATAGTGGCTGTAGAAGTCCGCAAGGCTTGAACTTGTAGAAAATGATCGTCTCTAGCAGTGGTGGGCCGACATTGCCTAAGTTGTATATGGACGGTTCCTGTCCATTCCTTCCAACATATCTAACAAAACTTAGCAACAAAGTTTCCATGATGTTGTACAACTTGATGCTACGTGTAACTTTCTTGAAGCAGCCGAAGGGACCTTGTGGCCTCTGTCTCATCCATATGCTTTTCATTTCCTTGGAATCATTTAGAACAGAAGTCTGATTGCCCGTGTGGGACCCACCTCCCTCTCCTTTTAATTAACATTCAGTAACTGTTGTTGATTTAAATTAAAGAGTTTCCGATTATTATTAACTTAATCATTTAATTATAATAATTTGATATAAAATATTAAATGAACTTAGGAGTCATGAAGCATCTACTTTTAATGAACAGTCGAACGCGCATTCATTACAATTAGTCATTATCAGGAATCTTTAAACTTCTAAATTACTTTAAATTATGCTTTATGAATTAAATTAATCATCCATTTATTATTTATCAATGTTTTATGAGGAGTAATGTTAGAAACAACACACATTGTTAATCAAATGATAAAGAGTTTTCTAAAATAAATGTTAGAAAAAGACATTAAATCGAAAGTATCATTTAACACGTTGAAATAGTGTCTTTTACACAGGGCGAACATATTTTTTTCATGGTTTTGTCTTCGAGGACAAGCTATCGAACTCTTGTTTAAAGATGATGAAGTCTGTTGAAATCAGATTAAGGTGAATAAGGTGATTAGAACTTCCAGACGTGTATCTTTTTTTCACACTTGTGGTTTGGTTTGGTTTAATTGGTATTAACGTCCTTTTCAACTGCCATGGTCATTTCAGGACGGCGTTATAAGAGCCGCAAATTTTGCCTCGCAAGGGTTCTTTAACGTGCAGCTGGCAAACGACTACATGGGACCAACGGCTTTACTTCCCTTCCGAAGGAAGTGCATGATCTCAGGAAAAAATCCTCGTCGTCCTCGGCCGGGGTCGAACCCGCGTCCTCGGGCATCAGAAGCGATCACGCAACCACTGAGCCACCGAGGCCGATTCACACTTGTGGAACAGGTGGACGAGTTTGTAAGTTGGAACGGAACTGTCAAGAAGGACAGATCAGTTGAGTTGGAATCAGCCTATGGAAAGACAGACGCGTAAGTGGGAACTGGGATTTTGTTCAGACAATATATCCTCGATTGAACCTGTCAACCCAGACAAATGTTTGAGTTGTTCTCTTTAAGCAAACAGAGATGATAGCTGTGATAGACACAGATGTTCTTATCCAGAAAGATAATTAGAACTTTAGATTATTCTTTAAAGAAATCAGTTTTTTTAGTTATTGTTAATGTCGATCACAGAAACGCCGAGTCCTCAACGAAAGCTACCACCACCTCAACCAAAGCGACAGACGAGTCGGAGAAGATTCATATTGATGAACGGGTAACCAGACACCACTCTCTCTCTCTCTCTCTCTCTCTCTCTCTCTCTCTCTCTCTCTCTCTCGCCATCATTTGTCTATTGGTCTCGAATTCCATAACATAATTCGTTTTTAAAGGAGATATTGTTTAGATTAGTGAATTTCTCCTTTGTAAATAAATAAATAAATCCGATGTGCTTTAATGTTGAAATGTTTATATTTCATTTCGGTCTCAAGCACGAATCAATGTGGTTGGAGACCCGGTTGTGTGGTGCTAAAGGAAGAGGAAAATTAAAGGCACCCTTTCCCTTCTACGAGGGTTGTTCAAGAATTTTTGCCTACTGGTCCGTAACTTTTTTATTCGTTAACCAATTAGAAAGTCAATTTGACAGGCCCAGGATGCTACAACAGTGTGCAATTGTTTTGTAATATTTCCGAGTAGGTGCAGAGATTGCAGCGACGCTATGAAGTTATCGTTTTTGCTTAAGCTGTAAAAATTTACAATCAGTATGTTACAGTAACAGCTACAGTTCATGGCCTAAATAAAAACTTACTCTCTTTGAGACCTTATAACGGTTTTATTAATGAACAGATTATAATGGTATGTATTTTAACATGTTCATGTTGGCATAATGCAGAAATGTTTCCAATCATAAAATATGCATTGGGAAAAGTAACATTCCAACATATTGGCATGCTGCCACACATAACCATCCTAGTAAAACATTTCTTGCTTTCCGGTTTTACTGAAGACAGATTGATTGGACGAAATGTTCTAATAGCGTGGCCTCCTCGATCCCCTCACCTTAAATCCTGTGACTATTGGTTATGGAGATTTCTAAAGAGCAGGGTTTATCTTACGAGACCCTAAGTGATTTGAAAGACTCCATCAGAAAGAGATAGATCAAATCTCACAACCAATGTTGCTATCTGCAGTTTTCAATATTGTTAATAGCTTAAATTTGGGGATAAGAGGATTGTTCAAGAATTTTTACCTCTTGGGGGAAAATGTGTGGCATTTACCGGCCCCAGCCTCTCCGACGGGTTCACCAAATGCGTGCAAAGCAATGGAAACTATGTCGAAAAGTGAATAGTGCATTACGGACCAGTAGGCAAAAATTCCTGAACAACCCTCGTAGAAGGGAAAGGTAGCCATATCCAGTAAGTTATCCAATGAAAAATGTAAAGATCTTATTTGCATATTTTATGATTGGAGGCATTTCCACATTCTGCCAATATGAATATGTTAAAATATCATTATAATCTGGTCATTAATAAGACCGTTATCAGCTCTCAAAGTTATTAAGTTGTTTTTTGGCCACCATGTTCTATATCACTACAAATGCATTCATTTTGGAATTGCACTATGGTGCATTTCTATTCCCACTTGGGTGGGTCTGTACCATTAGGTGTCCACTTCTCCTCTAAATGGTGAAAGTACTTTATTTTCAAACCCATTATGAATGTTACAGTCGCTCTATGCTATATCAAAAAATTGAGGTACTCCCATAATCTGTGTAAAGGCTATATTGGGTAGAAATGTTGAAACCTTAATTCTTTTTGATAATTCTTTTAATTCTTTCTTCACAGTATGTGATCTTTAATAATATTTAATAATTTTTTTGCTCATTGTAAAAGTAGCTGGTTAACTTACGAGTTCATCACCTGAAGAAAACAGCAGTAACTCTTGAAAACAATATTATGCCATAATCCTCCCGATAGGAGTGGGCAGCACCTTAGAAAGAAACAAACCACCCCAACCACCATATACTCGTGCGCTTCAAAAAAATGGAATATTCAGCTGGATAGTGATCCGTGTTGTAAAACATTCTCATGTTAACTGTGATTAAATTGGTCAAATGAAAAAAAATTCTATTTCTAAACGTATAATGGATGAAGTTTAATTCTATACAAAAAGTAAAACAATTCATCAAAAATCAACAAAATTATGAGAGTTTTCATCACTTCAAAAAAATGGAATAATGACAGCACTGCGTCAAAATAATGGAATATTAACACAAATAATAAAAAAAGAATCTAACAAAGAGCAAAACTATCAAACTAACACCAATACTTGGTAGGGACACCACTGGCATCAATGACAGCGCGAATTCGTTTTGGAAGAGAATGAATCAGTTGTCGACATCAGTGTTCGACCAAACATTCTGTTTCAGTTCTTGAATTGTGAGTGGTTATCGGTTTGCCAGTTTGCGTTTCATGATTTTCCATAGACCTTCTATGGAGTTCAGGTCTGGGGAGTTAAGAGGCCAAGATTTTGTGTGAATATTCTGTTCCTGTTGAGCGTGATGTGTGAGCTAGGGGTTATCTTGTTGAATGAAAAAGTCTGTCTCCATATAAATTTTCGGATGATGAGACAAGATACGCATCCAGTATTTCTGTATGCCAATGAATTAATCGTTCCTCTGACGATTACAAGCTCCCCCGTACCCATGGAGCTCTTGCAATACCACACCAAGATGCTGCTTGGAAACTTGACGTTTTGTTCATGGTGTGGGGATAGTCTGCCTCTTCTTTAGTTCGCCATATTCTGATTCCTTGGTCACCGAACGTAGACAGAATCAGGATTCCAACGCTGAAAATGACATTGCTGAAGTTCTCAGGAGTCCAATTGGCATGAGCTTTACACCAGTTTAGTCGTGCTTTGCGTTGAGTTTTGTTCAACGTAGGTGTCTGTTTGGCACACAGCTGTTCATTCCAAATTCAGATAAGCGCCGGAGTGTTGTACTTAGGGATACATCAGTTCCATCCTTACGCCACAATATGTTAATAACTTTTGGTGATTTGAATCGACCATTAGGTACTGTTTTGCGCACCCATCTCTCTTCAAGTGTCGTCATTGCACGTTTGTGTCCACGTTTGTCCCGACTTGTTTAAAATCCATAGCCGGGTTTTGCTTTTTTCAAAACTTTGGAAACAGCAATATCACTTCGTTTGCGACCTGATTTGTGAAATTGGAGTATCAGCTTACGCTGGATTAATGACAGATCCTTTTTGGGTGACATTTCTCAATAGATAGTGAATTGAAATTCTTTAGCAGCCGAGGAAGTATGTGAATTATAGTGTAAAATAACAAAAAGTATTCTAGCTTGGAAAACCAAATGGGATATCCCATTTCAGAATATGTAAATGGGAATATTCCATTATTTTGACGCGGTGCAGTCAATATTCCATTGTTTTGAAGTGATGAAAAATCTCATAACTTTGTTGATTTTTGATGAATTGTTTTACTTTTTATATAGAATTAAACTCTATCCAGTATACGTTTAGAAATAAAACGGAACATGGGACTATTTTACAACACGGTCACTACCCATTTTTTTGAAGCGCACGAGTATTTTCTGTACATTCAATCCATTTTTCATCCATTGTCATTCTCTTTATCATTTCCAATTTCCTAATCCAAACAGCCAGCATTTCATTGTTCATTCATTACATTAGCCCAAGCCATCTCAAAGCAGACTTATAAATTACATCCGCTACTTTTCTCTTTATTCCACACACCTTTGCATTGTCACTTGAAACACTGTCCCCTCTACTCAAAAATGAAGCAAAAACTGTGAAATGGAACAACCAAAAAGGGAGGGAACCGGATACGTATTTCAAATCTCTTTGTGGATTAGAGGTTCCCTCCCTTTTTGGTCCTCTATTCACACCAGCCACATCTCTTAAAATTTTCATCTCCACAGCATCTGTAACTTTCATATATAACTGTATTTCTTCAGCTTCACTTCCATGCATTAATTTTGCCGTTCTTGCACAAGCTGAAAAATTCTCCAGCATAAAGATATAAGTTATCTGGAAATATTCCCCCTGGAATTGGAAAAAATTGTTGTTGACCACCAGTCTTATCAGTATCAGGAATTTCTTAATTAGTCCATCGTCTTAGTTATTGTCCTCCAAAACTGTTTGAAGACATTCCACAGTTTCTGGGATCGGCACATTCGAAAAAGAGACACAATATCGAAGGATACGAGAACACAATGGTCCGGGACGGTGATATTCTGGTGTTTCTCCACCAACTGTAGGCTATTTTTGATAGACAGATCTATTGGGCCAAGAATTAGATTTTGTAAAATAAAGAGCCAAAAAACAAGATAACAAATATGTAGGGAAGTTGACGTTGGACACTATAGGCCGCATGTGTTTCCCAGGTTTGTGAGTTTTTAGAAGTGCACAGAGTTTAGGCAGAATGGGATTGGAGGCTATTAATGTCCGACAACAGAAGAAATTCAGTGGGTGAGAACACGTTTTAAGTGCGTCCTTAACATTCCGACCCAATTTAGGGGAGGGGGTCCTTTTTGATGAGAATGTAGGGACATTCTTTATGAGTTCTGTAACCCTATTAAAATAAAGTCTTCTTTATAGAGAATGTCGATTCCATTACCTTTATCGGGTTTAAGAAAAAACACGTCTTGAGATTTCAAATCTCTAATAAGCTGGGTATAATGTGTGTTCGCCCTCAAGAGCGACTTTGCAATGGACTATGTGATTGGTTGATTTAATTTCGGGCATCACACCGCACGACATCCATCCATGAAATGAGTGTGAAACGCGAACGCACAGTTTCTCCAGACACAACTTGATATTGGATAATTTAATTGCTGTTACATTATATTGAGGGTTGTTTTTTTTTTTATTTAATTCATTAATTTTTGGAACTTGTTAAAATTTAATTATTATTAAATTAATCTTTTAAAAATAATCCAAGGTTCTAATGAAGTCATTTCAAAAGGGACTATATTTGCAATGTCTTCAGTCTTCTTTGCATTTCTTTGTACTCTAACCTCTGCCGCTTCTTGGGAGGACGTCCTGAAGCCTCCTGTGGATCGAATCGCAGAGGTTAGAGCCTCCTGTGGATCGGATCAGGAGGTCCATAGAGGAAGTTCTGATCGGCCTGGGACATATCATTCGCCTTTAGCAATATACATCATTTAATTGTATACATATTTATTTGCTATTATCTTATTTCAAAAATAAATTATTAATATTTTTTTACCTGTGATATACAGGGTGAATACAAAAGTCTGACCCCCCCCTCCTTTTATTTTTTGAACCGAAGCAGATATGTCAATTTTGATGAATCCAATGAATAGGAAGTTGTGGGTGGCCTATCCCATGGTGCACTTTTCATCATTCCAAATATGCAAATTAGGACACATTCAAAACTTATCTCAAAAACCGTAAGGTATAGAGAAAAAAACCCAATTGCAAACTTGTTCAGCATAAAAAAACAAACAAAAAAATCATTCAAATCGGACCAACCAATCACCCACAATCACAATCCGAAGCAGAAGATCATGTTGACCATTTCCGGAACAGTGTAGCTTGCCATCCTGGAATTGTTCTGTCTTCTGTGTGCTGAAACATGCCTTTTATTTGCTTTTCTGCATGAAAGTGAATGTGAGTATGGTAATTTATGTTAATTTTTTGATTTGCATGCTTTACATGGTGGAAATATCAACATTCAGTTTTCCTTGTGCAGTGTGACTGTTTGTAAGCTACAAACAATTCACCACGTGATTGTGGGCGATTGGTTGGTCCGATTTGGATGATTTTTTTTTTGTTTTGTTTGTTTTTTTATGCTGAACAAGTTTGCGATTGGGTTTTGTTTTCTCTATCCCTTACGGTATTTGAGATAAACTTTGAATGTGTCCTAATTTGCATATTTGGGATGATGAAAAGTGCACCATGGGATAGGCCACCCACAACTTCCTATTCAGTGGATTCATCAAAATTGACATATCTGCTTCGGTTCAAAAAATAAAAAGGGGGTTCAGACTTCTGTATTCATCCTGTATATTTTTAGACGTGATATCAGTGGGAATTAACGCAGAATTTGTGCGGTGGAAAATTGTCCGAGTGACACATTTGCCGGTGGGAAAACTGTCCGGTAGGAAATTGTACGTTCACCCAACCAATCACAGAGCCTATTGAGAGGTCACTCTTGAAAGCGAACACAGTGTACACAAGCATAAGCCTTTCAAACTCAAGCAGTGATTCTCATCAGTTTTTCACATACATGTACGTACACCATTCAACATTTCTACAATGAACTTAAAGGTACTTAGGTTAGTATCATCTGCATTCTTTCATCAACCCCTTATACATCAAACATATCCACTGTAACCTTACACAGGGTGTCCACAGACTGCCAGACTGCAGGGTTTTTCACTCTTTGTTTACACGCCAGACTTCCAGATTTCAGTTCAGATCGTGTTCTAAGCAAGAAAAACCATTTTCCAATGTTCCCAATAGTAAGGTGACCAGGTTTTCAAAAGGCAAAACCGGAACACAATGGCTGTGGTCAAAAACCCTCACTGGTGAGAGAATGATGACGTAATTTCTCACTGAGCTAACCGTCCTTTTCTCAGTGAGGACGGTTAGACTAACCGTTTAGGCATAGTAGCACTAACTGGCGTTTCTGACTGCGTTAAAATGACGTCACCGTTTTCTCACCGACCAAACGCTAACTCGTCTCACTGGTGAGAGTTTTTGACCTTAGCCTCTGTGATGACCGGAACCGGAAGTGAATGCATATCTTCCGTGTATCGGAAGTTACGTCAAATGAAGTCGGAAATAACCGGAAGTGACGTGTTTTGATTATCAAAATTCAACTGGAATGCAGATGACCGGAAGTGACGTGTTTTGATTACTAAGATACATTCTACCCAGGTACACAAGTCTTCAACCCTGTCCATGAAACGAGTTTGGCACCGTTTTTCTCCCACATGACAGAGGGCGCTGCAGTGCCATGTAGGTAGAACTTACTGTGTACCGTATTTACATTGGGGAGTATGCTATTTTAATGTTTTACTCTTGTATTTTCTTTATTATTTTTTTTATTTTACTGCATCTTTTAAATAAGTGGTGTCTAAACATATATACAAAATCAAGTGACAATTCAAACATTTTATTTTCTATAATTTTGACAATTTTCGGTGGCTTTTTTGTTTTTCAATGTGTTTGTTTCTTCTGTTTATTGATCTAATATAAAAATGCATTCTTATGGCAACGTAGAATTTTGTCACAAATTTTAAGATGTCAATTTGGTGGGTGTTGCATCCAATAGGGAATTTGGAAACCTTATTATTGATTTTTTCCAAAACGAGCAACACCAAATCCCCATAAATTGGGCTGCACTTCAAAACATTCCCCATGCATCTTTCTATTGCCAGTAATTGATGAAACAGCAATAGTACATGATTTTTGGCTCTAAAAGTGAACCAAACTATGAAGGAATACACGTGTTGAAGTGGAAATATCTCACGTCGTGCTACAGTAGCGCCCTCAAGCGTAGGTCAGAAAAAAATTGCCTCGCCTTGGCAGGAACTTGGGTACCTGGGTAGAATGTATCTTAGTAACACACAAACGAAAAACTTTTTCACGAAACTTTTATTACATCTAGTTGAGGTTTTTTCACTTTTCCAGATGCTGTTCATGTGAGAAAAAACTCCTTCTGAGAAAAAACCAGGGCAAATCCAGGTCATTTTTTCAAGCTAGGACAAAGTGTCAAAAACCGGGACTGTCCCGGCTAATTCGGGACGTCTGGTCACCTTATAGTTATATTTATGTATAATTGTGTATTCCGTGAAATATTGTAAGATAATTAGCATGTATCTATTTGTAAATTAACATTGACATACATTTTTACAGTAAATGAAATGATGCCCAAACGTAGAATACACTACACTGCATTTTTGTTCTGTGAGTAAGAATAAAGTTATGCCTAATCTAATGGTCACATCCTCAATGTCTTTGTGGTTATACCAATTCTTTTTTGTTTATAACTCGACAGAAGTGGATATACTGCTGCATGCTTTTCCGTTGCCTTTGCACTTTCAACGGATACGGCTCTATCTTCAAAACAAATTTCACAGGCTGTAAGCCTGCCTTGTGTACTAGTCTTGTTCTTTTTACTGTGTCATAACGTTTACTAGATCTACCAATGCACAGACTACTTTTCTTCTTGTAAAACTTTGTGTTAGCACCAGGGATTTCATCAAGATAATTTTCCTGCCATGCAACAATGGGAATAATTGGAAAAGATAAGAAGTCATTTAGACAAGATAGCAGCTGTAATCCAAGTTGTTCCTTTGTGTATCTTAATTTTTTTTTCCTTCAGCGCTATTGTTTCCTCTGGAAAAGGAGAATTGGGAAACTTCTTTTGAAGTACATGTAAATGAAAACATTTTACATCTCAAAATTCACCCCTGGTAAAGAAAAGCAAACCTTCCATTCCTTTAACAGTAATCAATTTATTACAAACAAATATAAACATATCCTAATATGTACATATTTATTAATCATACACAATATAACAACACATACACAAGTTAAATTTTAGCCTACTATAAAAACAACGGTCTATTACTCCGTTTTCATTATTTAATGATTTTGAAGCAACATCATTTTTGAGTTTTGTTTGTTTTTTTATTATTATTTCTTTTTAATATTTTTAATCCCACTTTTTTTTTTATATCATTATAGTAACCACAAGGAACAGACTGCGATAAACAAAGGTTTACAAACAAATGTTCACACACGTATTTTGAACTATGTAACACATTCATCATTAATCTACATACACGTAATATCAAGGGATTTTCTAGCAATGAAATAGTATTGATTTTGAACAGTTTAATGTATACAATATATATTTTCTTTGTGAAATTTACACAAAACAAAAATTGTAAAAATACATTTTTCTCCTCTATAAAGGTAATTGACTTCAAAATTTAGTTTTTTAATAAAAGCCAAAATTTTAAATAATAAACACTTTTCTTCCAAGAAATTTATAACTTTTGGAATCATTTTACATTTTAAAAAACCAAGAACAATAAAAAATCCCTATTTGTTGGCCAAGTAATGCTGAAAACAAAATTTCTAGTGAAAAATAAAATTGAAATGCGACCTTTGTACATTTAAATTTACAATTCAAACCATTTCCTTTTCAAGGTATTTTGTGAAAACACTTTTTTAATCAATATAGTGCTCTTTTAAAGAAAAATGGAGAAAATAAATTGAATAGAGAGGAACTTAGCAATAAACAATTTCATTTTCAACAAGGAGTAGGTTTTTTTTCTTTTTAAATAAAAATCAACTATTGTACACGTAATAACACTTTGAAAATGAATTTTTAAAATTATTATTAAAATATGCCAATATATAAAAATATTAATACTTTTGTTCAACTATATACAAAAAAAAACTTAAAAAAATTTGTTTAAATGACCTTTAATTTTTTCATTTCACTGTTCAGGTGTATTACCTCTACTGAATATTTTAAGTGTGACATTGTTATCATACGGTTTTGAAACTTAAATCCATTACGTGTGATGTAACTAATTCAATGTACTAAATTTGAAGAAAAAATAATAAAAAAATAAAAAAACAAAAATAAAACACGGAAAGCAACATTATTGATCAAATATGTAAGTTGATAAATCAGCAAAAGTTCAAGAAATATTAACACATTTAAGAATAATAAAAATAACTTATAATCCTTCCTTATTTAAAGAAGTAATTGATTAAAAAAAAAATAAAATCAAAGTCACAAATGGAAACTGTGAGCAAATGCACACATGTATACACTGGAAGAACTACAAGAGAGCAACTGTAATAAGTTTTTATACAACAGATCTTTCACTTAAAAGACTATATTTACACCCACACATATTACCAGCTTTGATTTCCCCCTTATTAAAATCTGTTTATTTGCCATAAACCTTTGTTAATATTTACATGTTATTTACAATCAGACTGTACAAGATACCTTTTTTTTAAAAAATAAATTGAACCACTGGTTCTTTAAGTGAAACAAAAAATGTTTTAGAGGCACATTACAATCAGAGAATATTTACTAAACAGAATCAACGTATTAAAATATACTGATTATAATGAGAATGCATTCAACATTCTGGCCCTAACAGTCAAATTATGGCCTACCTACCAATCTTTTAAAATCCACATCTGATTGTTCTTCCAATAAATATTTTTTGAAGCGTTTTGTTAGTTTTCCTTAACTCAAAATTATCAAAGAGGATTTCAAAACGAGAGAAATGAGGGGAAAAAAATCCATTCATCACTAGATCAAAAAGAAATCAAAACTACTGATAAACTGGAAAATCTGTTTAATTTAGCAAAATTTCAAAAATACATATAAACTTCTGCAAGGTATATTAAAACTATTTCATCATCATCGTATATAATATTTTAGATAAGTAAAAGTTACTAATATAATGGGTTTTGACTACTTAAAACATTTCAGGCAATTTTTATAATTATTGCAAATTGAATATGTTTTTTTTTTATACAGTGATCAAGAGAATCCTAAACATTTAATATGTTTTGCACTATTCTCAAATAAAGAAGTGGTCAACTGAAAAAGTAGCATTATTGTAGGAATTCCAAAAAGTAAAGAAACCTGCAGGCACCCTTGGATCTCGCCTTCAGAAACAAACTTAGGAAATAGGAATTTCATATTTTGTTAACAGAGGACTCCGACGAAGGTTGAGCAAACCCACTGCTTTGAAGTTTCAAAGTTCTACAACTGTAATGTAATCTACCTAAATCAATACAGTTAACAAAACAAGATCTATTTGGAAATAATGGAAGCAACTTCTAACGATATTCTTAATAGACAGATGGGAAAATCTTTCAAGTTTTGGATCTTGTGATTTGTTCAAATGGAAAGCAAATCATATTTAAGAGTATATTAGGCATTTTATTGTCATAGTCATCTAAACGATTTTTCAGGATGAACAGCTAACTCTTCGCTTTCTGTCTGTGCTCAAACTTCAAGCAAACAAGTGTCACATTAACAATGAAAGAAAATAAACTAAACAAAAATTAGAGAAGGGGAGAGACAGAAATAGTTTTCTTCAAGCTTCTTAGCCATAAAATCACGAGCACCCACTAAGTAATTCTTTAGGGTTGGAAGGGGAGGAAATATTCTAACAGCTCCCTACTTTCACTTCAAGCAGAAGGGTACAATTTTTAAAACAGGAGAAGGTAGTACACAAGTCTTCAAAATTGACAACAAAGTGTGTATCATCGTTAAATTATTAGAATTTGGTTTAGTTTTCAAAATTTCTATTGAAGTAAACTGGGTTATAAAGCGAATCGTCTAACTATAATAAATATTACCAGTGGATTAAATTTTAATATACCAAAGAATTAAATTGTTGCATAAATGCGAAATACAAAAATAGACAGAATTCCCAATTTTCAGTAATAATGTTTATTACGGTATTTTCCTTCAATTATATACTAGTGGTGGGAAGATAAATTAGACGAAATGAGAAATGATTTTAATAACAAGCAGATAAAATTCATCTAAAATATAGCATGTTCAAATGTGTAATATCTTATTGGCAACTGATGTAAAATAATTAAAAATTTTTATATTACTTTTATCTTACAAAACCCCTGAATGGTACATTTGGCTTTATTTTCAAAAGTAGAACCGCCAATACATAAACTGCCTGCATAAGATTTTTTCGATTCAACTTTTCAGTTTTTTATCAATAATTAATTTAATTCATTAATTTTACCCTAAGATTTATATCATGGTTTTTAAAATTTTCCATTATCAAACCACCAAAAATTTTTCTGAAATATTACTATGTTTTGACCTATCAAATAAATATCCCCATGAATTTGATATATATATTATTTTTTTTTTACATCTATAAAAATAATTATCTTAAGCTTTCCAAAATGGCAAACGTTTTATACACATCAAAATGGAACAAGTCTCATCCTTATCTACTAAATATTTTGCCATTAAAATCAATGTATTAATTGCATGTATATTGGTGTTAACTTCATGACTATGAAAACAGGTTGAGAAAGCCTTAATGGTTCTCTGAGTATAAGCGCTATGCAATCACTTCACTTCAGAAACATGCACAGCTAAACATTTTCAAGGCAAAAAAATCTACTGTATATTCCTTACATAATCTGACATAACACCAATCAATGACATTTATCATATCATTCGGTACGTTTTGTTTTGATTACTTACAAAACTTTCACATTTCCACAAAGATTAAAAAGGCAAAAGAGCTTTTCCATAAGAAAACCAAGCTCTTCATTGAGCAAAGTGGTTTAGAGTTCTCTATAATGATTGAACATCGTTATTTTTTTTTTATTTATTTTTTTTTGTCTTTCTCCATTTTGTTAGGTTGTTAAGTAGAGTTACAAAATGCTTCTGTTGATAGATTGTAACAGTTGCCTAAATTAAGAAAAAAAAAATTCCAACTCTGCCACAACATTGCAGCTCATTTTAATTTCTTCATATTAGCTTTACAATTATGAACACTTAAACACTGGTTGTATCCACCTCAACAAACCCCCAGGCTTCTAAAGTCTTGACAAAAAAATCTTCTTTGTTACTTAACATTGAATTGTTGTAGGTTTTACATGGGTGACTTCGGCCATGATATAAATCGCCATCCAACCATAATCCAAACACTCCACTGTTAAAACAAAAAAAAAAGATACAGTTCAATACAAACATCATTTGAGGGAGCTGATTTCATAATTATATTAAAAATCTTAAATGTAATGGTTTCAAAATATTATATTCTGATAACTTAATAAATAAATAAATAAATAAATAAATAAATAAATAAATAAATAAAT
>JAHWFO010095468.1:1523403-1575306 GCA_023313115.1 Rhysida immarginata | reverse complement strand
AATAAATAAATAAATAAATAAATAAATAAATAAATAAATAAATAAATAAATAAATGTTACTACAGTCAAACCCAGTTATTACGAAATTCAGGTGACCAAAAAGTTTTTCATAATATCTGGGTTTCATATTAACTCAAGTCTAAAATTTTTCATCAATCGTTTATTTCAGTAATAGTTTCAAAAATATTTCAAAAAACATGCAATTGGTTATCGAAGTTCGTTTACATGAAGAAATATAATATATTGCAATAGTGCTGTTCAAAGAACAATATAAATTGAAAAGATCTGGTGGAACATCAAGACCATATAAGATGTACATGTATGACTTAACCACCTCTAAAATTGACAAATGGTGCGGATATTTCTGTTTCATCATCACTCTCTGCTTCTTCAGAATAGCAATCTTAGTTTTCATTTCGACAATGCTCCACTATGCAGTGAGATTTTCGGTCAGAATATGTTCATTGATTCTAACATATTCTTGGAATGTCTAACTGCCCAGCTGATCTATTTGACTTTGAAGGGGTTCCCATTGTCCGACCCTTCCAATTCTGGCTCAGTAGGTTCCTCAATGTCGTCAGAAGATTCGGCCTGTTTAAATCTGGCCTTTCTAAAGCAGTTTGCAATAACTTTTTTTGGAGCATGGCATCCAAGATACTCCATTTGGTCTGATTTCATCATGTGAATCATATCTCTCACCATCTTCTTACAAAAGAGCTACTTCACAGAATGGATAATCCCTTTAGCAATTCTGATCAATGCATGGAAATTCAATTTATACAGATAATGAAAACCATTCAGAATTCCCACGTGCTTCTTTATTCATTACACAAGAATCAAAATATAAATTTTTTGCATTTTTGTTTTTTTTTTTGCTTTTTTACAATAAAAATCTCAAATTACGAGGGTTGTACCAAAAGTAAGGTTCCCATATTTTTTACAAGTAGAAAACATTGTTTATTGTTATTAATTTATACATCGTTGAAAAGCTTATACTGTTGTCTATTTTTCAACATAGTCTCCATTTTTTTCGACACACTTTTGAAGACGGTGCTCCAGCTTTTGTATTCCTAAGTCGAAGAAGTCTCCCGCCAATCCGTTCTTTCAATTGTGCCATGGGAAGCTTCAGGAATGCGTTCAACAAGTTCACGGACAGTGACCCTCCGATCTTTCAGCAGCTCACTGTTGATCTTCTGGGCAATCGAATCCGAAACCAGCAGTCTTCCACTCCGTTCTTCATCGTGAACTTCCGTGCGACCCTCAGCAAAAGCCCTGCACCATTTTCAGACGTGCTGAACATACATGCACTTTTCACCATAAACCTCAGTCAGTTGCCGATGAATCTCCACGGGCGGTAACTTCCTTGCGTGGAGAAACCGGATTACTGCTCGAACCTCGCACTTGGCGGGAGCGGCGATCAACACTTCCATCTCTGACGGCTGCCAAGCGAACACTGAGCGCCGTAGGAATCGCTCGAGAGTGGGGCTCGAGAGTGCGGGAACCACTGCGCACGGCACTGTTGTCGGATTTAGCCTAGCACCTTCCCTCGAGGCTGTAGCTCATTGGGAACCTTACTTTTGGTACAACCCTCGTATGTATTTTTTTTCCCCTTCATTTTTTTGTTATTATCCAGACTCGGGATAATTACTTTTTTTTATTAATGCTCAAAGATACTCCAAATGGAAATGAGTGATTCAGGGTAGAGGCGAAACCCAATTTATACCAGGAAAAAAAAAGACAATATCAACAGGGAAAGAACTACTTAACCCTGTCATACGTTAGCTACAAAATGGTTTTTGCCTCAAAAGGAACTACTATGTAATTGCTAGCCTTAGGGGCAGATCCAGTCTAAATTTGGGAGAGGTAATGCAAATTTTTTGAAATGGTATCATGGTAGGGGGTGGGGTATGTTTACAAGTTTCCCAAATGCATCATTCATAAATATCAGTTCCTACTATACTGCAATTAGAACTGCAGCAAGATTGCTCAAGTCCTGAATATTCTTATAAAATCAAGTAATACAAGGTGAGAAAATTAATAAATGAGAATGGAGCAATTTAACAAATACAAGACATATTTCTGCAGAACTATTTAATATTTTTCAAAGTGTTATCTTTTCAGGCTGTATACTTATTGTAGCATTTATACATGTTTTGGAAACGTGCTTTAAAGTCCTCTGTCTTAACCCTTTCAAGTTTGGCCGTGACTAACGTTTTTTTTATATCCTCTATATTCTTAAATCTGTGTCCTTTCAGACTAGTTTTCACCTTTGGGAAGAGAAAATCTGGTAGATACAAATCTGGGGAATAGGGAGGGCGATAAAGCACCACAATTCCATTCCTGGCTAAGAACTCCTTGACAAGCACTACTATTGGCATGTGCAGTAAGAACCACTCCCTTTTGTATGAATTTGTGGCTGTATTCGATGGATTCTCTTAATAAGACACTCTTTACTGACTGTTTGTCCAGGTGGAATAAAACAGCGCTGTCAAAGAAAGTGATGAGCATTACTTTTTTGTTCTTGATTTTTCAAACCGGAATATCAGTTTTCACGGGGATATTGGGACCATCATTCCATGATCTGTTGTTTTGTTTCGGGATCATATTGAAAGCATGAGGTTTGTCTTGTTACAATTGAATCCAGAAAGTTTGGGTTGGCATCTGCATCTGCGATGAATTCTGTGCAAGCATCCACTCAGTTTCCTTTTTGCTCATCTGTTAAGAAATGTGGCACAAACAGAGCACATAGTTTATTTTTGCCCAAATCTTCCGTGTATATTAAGCCAACTGTTTCTCAATATTCAAGACTTCTTCCATCATTTTCAGGTTCATTCACCGATCACTTAACAAAAATTCTCTCACCTTCTTGATTGTTTCCTGTGCTCGAACAATTTTCGGACGCCCCGTGTGTTCGTAGTCTTTCAGCTCTTTCTGGCCACGAAATCTAGCAAACCATTCAAAAACAAGTGCATGAGGTAGTGTATCATCACCATACACTTGCTTTATCAACTCGTAAGTTTCTGTAGCGGTTTTTCCAACTTCAAAACAGAACTTAATGTTTGCCCTGTATTCCATGTTTAATATTGGAATGTCAACTATTGACGGAGTGTGTTTGAAGTACGAGAATATATAGGCGTGCACAACTTTATTGTTGCAATTTGATTACACGGCAACAAGGATAGCTTATAGATCGAAAACACACATTGTCGTGGTTATACATGATTGAATACATTCAAAGAAATGTCAGTCTTATTTATTAATTGTTGAACCTTGTATTACATTTTCATATATAATCAATTTCATTCATTAAAACAACTTAAATGTAAAATACAATTTTGGAGAGCTTCACTTTTTTCTTTGCATCAAAGGTTAAAAGCAATAATCATAACTGTACATCTTTATGCAATAAGCTGTCCTGTGTACAGAAATGCCTCTGCGAGCCAGCTCGTCCTCACGAGCAGAGACATGCTGACAGGCAGCTCACAGAGCAGTGGCGGTGCAGTGCATGAAGGATGAGTGAAAAATGGAATCGCTTTATTTAATTTGATTCTGAAATCTGAAATAATTTGGCGACATTAATACAATATCTACTATCCCCTCCCTATTCACATTCGGACAAGCAATTATGGAATAAGGCACTTAAAAGTGATTCAAGGAATCAAAATGAATATAAGACTCCAACCCCTCTTTGTCAAAGTGGAACCCAATTTACAAGTGCTTGTTTCAAAAGCGTGAGTGAACATCCTTGCTTGCAGCTCTTGTTTGCCAGGCCACCTCTTGCCCAGGGCTGTTATACAACCTCTTAAGATAACTATTCTTAACTTGATGGATGACAAACCAAAAACTGGACAATTCTAGGGAGATTAAATAATTTAATGGAATAGAAGATACACATTACCCTCAATTTATTTTGCATAGAACAAGATCAAACATACTTACTCGCCAGCTCCTATAGCCAAGCTTTCACTGTTGCCTTTGATAAAATACATATTTTCACCAGACCATTTGAACAATTTGAAATCAGGAAAAAATGTGAAAAGAAATGATTCTCCTGTACCATAAAAATGGTCACTAATTCTTATAGAACATGATGTTAAAGCTCCAAATACCTATGAGAAAAAAAAATAGTTTATGAATTTCCAATCAATAACTGAATAAACAGGAAAATATATGAAAACAAGCTTACATTATCTTCAGTATCCACAATAACGAGCAAAACTGGTGTTTCATATGGTTGCATTTTCCGATATAAATTATTTAAACTAAATCCATGTTGTGAAGTGCTAAATATAAGGCTCCATGCATAACCAACAGCTCTTGCAGGTAAATGTTTTGTTATCTTTAAAACAGAACAGTTATAAATAATTATATGTATATAAAAAAAAAAAAATCAATTATAAATGGGAAGGTCAATTCAAAAGTGAATCCTACTGTCTTTCTGTGTTCCTCAGTTAAAATATCAGTTTTTCCAATGAGGTCAGGAAGAGGAATCTCTATTTCGAGACTCATTTGTCTCTTCAGATCCAAACTAGTTATAACCTAAAAATATTTATAACAAATTATTTACTTATACTACAAAACGTTTCTAAATGTTTCAACTATTAAATATAGTTGAAGTTCAAGTGGAGGGAAGGATACTTAGTTTTATTATAAATCCCCCCCAGAAGAACAATAAAGCATTTATATAAATTTAATTTTTTCTATATATGAAAATGTAATGATTATAAAGACAATATAATATTAGGCAGTCTGCTTTATTGTCATTTGAGAAAAATCATATGGAAGAATTGAATCATAAAAAGTGTAGAATAGAATAATAATAATAAAAATATATATATAGTACAAATAAATAAAAGAAGATCCAATCCCTTGTAATAGGCCAGGTTATTTTTAACCATTAAGAATAAAAAAAGAAAATAAAAAGAGGAAAGAGAAAGTTTCAACAGGAGAAACAACTTATTTTAAGAAATTCTGAACCCTTGCCCTTCAGACATGAAACAATAGCTTTAATATTCAATAAAACATTTTCATAAGCATACATTAAACTTACCATCACAGACATATTAAACCAACAACAATTATAACATACTTCACAAAAAAGTAATGAAAATAAATTTATCTCACTAATCATCAAACATTTTATTTTTAAATTATAGACCATTGTTTCTATTGTTTAAAATAAAAGATCTTACTATGTAATTAATGTAAATGAAAACTATAAATATACAATAAATCTTTTAAAATATAATTTTTTTAAAAAAATATTAATACCTTAAATTGATGCCTAACAAATTGTCATTTACTTTTCTTCCTCTTAAGGAAAGAGTGGCTTAGTCATGTGATTAAGGTTTCACAAAAATTTGCATAAGTAATCAAAATAGTGAAATTAAATTTATATTTTAAGATAAAGACCTTTAAATATTATTTTAAAGATATATTTTAGGATAAAGACTTAAGTTATTCAACAATATTATGATAGCAACCTAATTCACATATATGGAAATAATATTTAAAATGTCTGATTAAAAGTGATAACTGAATTCTCATTAGCACGCAACTAAGAAATGGAATTGCACCCAATAATGATTTTTTCAGACCTACAATACAGAACACACTAAAAAATGAATAACAGCATATTTATTTGCCAGCACATTCATGTATTAAGAAATAAAAGAAAAAACAATAAGTAAGTGATTTAAAGGCACAAAATTACAAAAACACATTTATCTCTTTACTATTTCTCAATAAAATACAACTCGTGTCTATATTATTTATCAACAAATATGATGAAGAATAATAATAGCAAGTGTAAAGTTCACAAGAAAACTATTTATTACTTCAAATCAAACACAAATGGTTTACTAATATCCCATCTGGCAGACAAGGGGGGAGACAAAAAAAAAAAAATCACAAAATCTTTAAAGAATGGTTTCAGGATAAAAAGCGCTTGAAAGAATTTCACAAAAACAAAAACTTCAACATTTTCAAACAATTCATTCTAGCAACAACGTTTATAATTCTTAATTCATCCATTTAACATCACAATACCATATTCACAGCATAGGACAAAGCATCTATGGACTTATACTCAATAATATTAAAGGAAACTGCAAGCAACTAGATACAAATATTTTAGATTGGAAGAAATTTTTATTACTTTGAGAAATAATGAGAATAATACATAATCAGGAAAGCAAAAAAATTCAAGAATCTTTATGTTCTTTGAGCCATAACTCATTCCACCAGAGGCTCAACTTATTCAGACAAATGGATACATCCATCTCTGGACAAGTGGATCAGCAGAGGCATTAGATTAAGTGATAAAAATCGACCCCTTTACTAAATCATGTGATTCAGACATTAACCGTTTCAAAAGGTAATTTTTAAGCAAGTCTTCTCAAATGCAGTAGTTTTCATAATAAAAGTGAAAACTTGCATCTGTGTCCCATTCTACCAAATATTGTTTTTACCAAGAATGACTATTTGGCAAAGGTGAATGATAAGTTAATTGCAAATTAAATTATATAATGCATTTAACATTTCAGAGTTTCTGAAAATGCTAAAAACTTTTAAATTAGCCATTAGTTGCATAAATTAAATGCCATCATGTCATTGCAACAGAAAAGGAAATTTGACATTCTGATAAACGAGTTTCTAACCATGTTGGTTGAAATTTTAAGTATAGGCTACTTCTTTGTTTCCAAAAGATTGTTAATAAACAATGTCATTGCTTTCCCTAACTTTAGGAAGAAATTACAGTCGAAACCTATTATTAAGAAAACTTTTAATATGAAAAAGCACTTTATACAAAATTCTCAAATCCTGCTCCTGTGGATAACAGCCCTATACAAAACTGCTCGTTTAATACGAATTTTTTTTTGTATTATTTTTTTTTTATTTTTTTTAACAAGAGTCCGGATAATACGAAAAAAAGGAAGAAATTCATTCCCAAAAGGTTACGTTATTTAAGATTTTTATCGTTTAAAAAAAATTGTTATTATACTACGAATTCCAATTGGTTCTTAAATAACGACCCACAGTGAATTAAATTCCCACGAATTCTGATTGGCTCTCACTGTAAATAAACAATGAAGCACGTTGGAATTCTGATCGGTTTTCAATACTGTAAATGGTGAATTTTCATTAATTGATCAGAACTGCAATTCACTGCATTAACAACCCTATTCACTGAATTTATATTTTGCTGCTGAATTTATATTGTACTGTAAACATTTTCTTTTTATTATCGACATGGCTACACCACAAAAGAGCAAATGCAATGAACTTTCATTAGCTAAGAAGTTAACAATTCTTGATATTATAGAGAAATCAAATGACAAAAAGGAGATTTGGCCAAAGCATTTAACATTCCACAGTTAAGCTTATTAACAATTATAAAAAATGGGTCGAACAAATGGGAACTCCTTCAAAGACAAAGAGATCAGCTGGGAAGTCATTCCAAGGATATGTCAGAATTGATGAACATCTTCTGTCCGAAGATCTCGCGACATAGTGGAGCACTGTCGAAATGAAAATGAAGATGGCGATTCTCAAGAAGAAGCAGAGAGTGAGATGATGACGATGAAACAGAAAAATCCACACCATCTAACAAGTGGTGTATGTTGTCAATTTTAAAGGAGGTTAAATCATACGTCCTATATGAAAGTGATGTTCCACCAGATCTTTTCAATTTCTATAATTCTGTGCTGTTACTATAATTTATATTCGTTCAGTTAAACAAACTTCGATAACCAAATTACATATATTTTTCTGAAATAAATGACTGATGAAATTTTTTAGACGTGACTCAAACAAAAAGCAGATACAGGCAAATGGATATTATGAAAAAAGTTTTGGGTCTCCTGAATTTCGTAATAACAGGGTTCGACTGTATATTATAATTTCTCATTATTTTCCTGAATTAGTCATGAATTAATTACTTTCTTCAGTTATTCACCAGACGGAAGCAATGGATATAATAGAGCATCAACTGAAAATTTTTGTCACTGTTAACATTAAAAACAAATAAAAGCAAGGGAGAAGGGAGAAAGAGAGGGCGGGAGGAGAAAGAGAGGGAGGGAGGAGAAAGAGGAAAAAGATTATTCTCAGACCATATGTGGCATCTTGCAGGCCCCTTTAATTGTTTTTAAACTGCTGATATCAATGCACGACTATTCCCATATTTTCAATGATATTAAGCTTTGTTTAGGAAAATGATCAAGCCCACCTCAAATGATTCAGCCGATTGATCAGTGTCCCGTCGCAGTCGAGCAAAGAACTTCATGTGAGGAGCCTTCATGATCTAATTGTGGTAAGAAATATATGAACCAATTTCTTACGAAAGATATTGCTTATGGTGCATCTACATTTTATTTCTCTACAAAAGATCACATCTACTTCTAGCACTACTTCTAATGCTATCACTACTCATGCACAGACCTTTCTGAAGCAACTACACACAATATAGTAATCTAAAAAAATACTATGGCAAAAATTATTCAAATTCCAGCTCATTTCTAAGTAAAGAGAATTACTTCGAACAATTACTTAAAAGTACTCTTTAAATGTTAATATTTCTTCAAAGAAATTTAATCTCTTTTTGGTTACTTTATAAGGAAAAACAAGGACATATAGAATATTATTCTTAAGCCACTCTAGGATTTCCAAATGCTGTTCTAAAAAAACACTCGCAGCAAAATGTAATATACAACCCTGAAAAAAAAAAATTTAAGACCAGCATGAAAAAAGGAACAAGAGATACGTTTGCATATGTTCCCATCTGAATATTATTTATTATTGTTTTGTAACCACAAAACAGCACAATATGTAGTGATATTATTATTAATTTTTATAGACTTATCAAAAATCCACTGTTTGGATCAAATTTGCTTGGAAAAAAAAAAATTAAGACCAGCTAGCTTAAAATTAGAATAATTTGAAATCATTTGAAACAACAGAGTTTTAATACGAGTTAATGATGTCACAAAAATGATTGGTCATCCATTTGCGGAGGATTTTACGACTGATCTGTGGGACTTCATCCCATGCAGCCCAGATTATATTGTATCTTTCAACTATTGCATTGAATGATATTGTTTTCCATTGCTATATACAGCTCTAACAAGATCCCTCCAGAGATTCTCAATGGGATTTAAATCCAGGCTGCATGATGGCCATTTCAGAACAATGAATGGAAAACAATATCATTTTTGCTTTTCAGAATGGTTGATGGAGTGGTCTTTGAACTGTTCCTTGTGAATAGGGGCGTTGTCTTGCTGGAAAACAAATTTAGAATCATTCAGCTCATCTGGCAGTGGCAGTAAATGATTTTGGTAATCAAGTTTGCTGTTGATTTTGGCCTCATGTAGGCCAGTTCACTTTTGCCATTTGAAGAAAAAGCTCCCCAAATCATTAATGACCTTGAACCTGGCATGACAAAAACTTTTCTTCCGTCTCAAGTCATGCCAATATTTGCAGATGCCATCCAGGCCATCGAGATTAAAATTTTTATTATCCGTGCTATGTAGTTAAAAGTTGTAAAAACACATCGTCAATAAAGATAGTTACTGTATCACTTAAATTAGTCCTGCGTTTTCTCTTTTATGACTTCTTAAATTTTTTTTTCGTCACTATAAACGACATGATTCTAGAGATCAGAGATACCGATGTGATCTTTTGCAAACTTCACTTTTGCTTCCATCTGCTTCTGTGTTAGCTTTGATTTCAGCGTATGATTTGATGAAGATTTTAAAACTTTCTTGTGGTTCCCGATGTTACTAGTACACCAAGATCTGCTGTAATCACTGAAGATGACATTATTCCGTAGTATAGCACGCTTTTGTCTTTCAGACAACTTTGCAGGATGACCCGAGTGGGCTTATGTGTTACATGTGTCAGGAATTTAAAAAAAAAATTACAAACAGTCTTGATTTGCCAATAGTGCTGCAATTTCTTGTTGGGACTTGCCACATTCATGATATGCAGTTATCTTGCCTTTTTGACCATAATTATACTTGTTCCTTGGCCACTGCAGTGATATTGTGCTTAGAGTAATTAGACATTTGCATATATGCATTAGATATTTTCATGGTTCAATGATATAATTGAACGAATCTCTTTCCACATTTAAAAGATGATCTTAAACTTTTTTCTAGCACATAAGAAATATATGAAAAAAAAAAAATTCTTTTGGATTTAAAAAAAAAAATACTTTAATGAAATCATTGTGAATTACTTAATAAATAATGCCAAACTTGTACAAATATCAAATAACTATAACAATAGTGTTATGGTGATTTGTTAGATGGTCTTAAAGTTTTTTCCAGGACCAAATAACTATCATTAATACAGAATCTGTGGAAGTACTTTTCTGAAGCAGGAGTTTTTACATTTGCAGAATACACCCACCTTTGGTAACATGACAAATGTGAATCCTATAATCTACTTTCTAGCAGATGCATTTTGACATGTCCATATAGTTAAAATCCACTGCCTAAGATTTGTTGTCACAATGCAAGTTCGCATTGGCCACACAACCAATGCAATGGCAGAAAAGCTGCTCATTTAGGTGCACTAACAGTAGAGATGCACAAAGTGCTATCAGGCTGGTAAATGTTCCTGCTGCAGAAAAATTCTTTCACAATATCTGTATTCAATGACACATTTACATTTTGCTGTAAGTGTATTGGAAATTCTGGATTGGCTTATGAAATATAATTCTGCAGAAATATTCAGTTGAAATGGCAAAGTGGATCTGGTAGCATTTGAGAATAAAACAAAAAAGTAATTAGTCCTGATAATGATAAAAATTACTACTGCCACTGTGAGACAAAGAAGCAACACATTCCACGCAGTAACAATCAAGACCAATTCCTTTCTTGTTTTAGACCAACAAATATACAGGGTGTCCACAAAAGGATACCCCCAATTTAGTGTGCTAAGTTTCTTTATGATAAAAAGTAATGAAAAGAATAAACAGCTCTTTTTTTAATATCTATACGATATTTAAACTCCTCCCATACTCTCTCCAGAATGTCAGTCGTTACAGTTCCAGTGCTGCTGTGATTTAACTTGTCCAAGTTTACCAGCAATGCTCAGCTACACACAACATCTTCACATATTCCCTTAGGAAAAAGTCACATGGTGTTCTGTCTGCAAGGTAGGGGCAATGATGGAGAACTATATCCTGATTCCCACAACTAACTATCCAACATTAGATAAAAGTAAGGTTTGCTCATAAATTGGCTAACCTCAGTCATCTCTTGACATTCATTTGAAACTACAGAACCTCCCCTTCTTGAATACAGGCGTTTCAACTAAAACTATAACCATATCAGAAACAGACCCTAAAACAAAGGCGTTTTTTTGTGGGCACCCTTTTTTAAACAAATCAACCGCCAAAATGCCATTAAAAAAATCTTTTATGGACTTGATTGTCAGCATCCTAGACATCAGTGGTTTTCAATCTTTTTTTATCTCATGGCACTCTTGAACCTATTTAAACTTCTGCAGCACCTTAAATTATGATGATCATAAAAAGAATATAAATTCTTTCTTAAGATTTAGTTACTAATAGAAACAAAAAACTTATCATAATTTATAATAAAAAGATAGTTATTAAAATTCTTAAAAAAACTTTAATTTTTTTCCGATTTACTAAAATTTTCACGGGACACCTAAGATCCTCTCATGGTGTACTGGTTGAAAACTGCTGTTATACATAGTAAAATGCCAAAGAACCATGGAAACTTTGTCTATTTAATTATCTAGCCATTATTTATTATTGTGCAGCCTACATGATTTCATAACAATAAGTAAGATAAACTCTAGCCATTCAATACTACAGGGTAGTTTAATCTTTATTTTGTCCTTGACTATAAGACTAATTTACAGATTACTAACAAGAAGAATGATTATTTTAAATTAATAGCTTCATTTGTGATAATTCGGTGACTTCTCAGATGGTCAACAAATGGTAAAAATCGGAATAATACTGTTAATCGGATATTAAACCAATATAGAACCTCAGAGGATTTTCGTTGAAAAACTTCAGCATAATTTGAGGCTCCCTTCCGAATATGAAAGGAAAGAAAACTGCTTCATGCTTATTTTCCCCTTATCTATCCAATTAAAATATGCTTTTTTAATTAAAATAATATTTGTCCTGATATCTAACATCCCAAATTCTACAAAAAGGATTCATGTTTATGGGCACAGTAAATTATTCAGTGACATAGGTGAGGACAGACGACCTTTCACCTACTAAATAAGGCACAAGTGTAGTGTATCAATGGCACAATCATGCCATTGAAAATGAAACAGTGGTCGAAGGGGTACGTATATGCCCTTTCCGAAAAGGCTATTCCTTGGCTGCATCGCAAAACTTACGCTAAATGTTGTGTGCAGGCAAGCAGTATCTGAAAGGCATTGCTATGAACAAAATCTGGTAGAAGGAAACTAGAACCATTGCAGTAAGATGCATCCTAACCCCCAAGTTCTGGAATCTGGAAAGACAAATCTCTGTTAATGAAGCCAAGAAAAAAGAAAAGCAATGCAGAGGGTAAGTAATGCACACGTTATTCCTATATCACATTACCAACACACACAAAAATTAGCATTAATTATTTCAGAATTTTATTGAAAACAACTAGAGAATAAATAATTTTATCTACTGTCTGAGATGCACTCCCCCTCCCTTGGTAGGCCATGTCTTTACTTTGTTGATGTGTTAAGGTTAATTTCTACTCAACAATAATTCAGTCATTATCAATAACAACACATTCCTGTATTTTTCATATGATACAAATGAACCATAAATCTAAAAAGTAACAAAAAGTAAGAGCTCAAATCCATCCTTCAAAAAAAAAAAAAAAAAGCAAATCCTAACATGAATTATTGAAAACTTGAAAATGGTTTCATAAAAGAATGAGATAACTAGCTTTTCAGTTTAAAAAACTTTTGTGATAGCTCTCATAAACAGAAGGGTTGTTCTTTAATTATGTGCTAGTCATAATTCTTACCGTAAGTCCTTTTTATTTAGGATAGAGTAACCGAACATACACTGACTGTTCAGTTAAAATTGGACACTTTCGATTTTAGACGTTTTGTTGACTATCTAGAAAAATGCTTGACAAAGTATCCTGAAACTTCAGGGGTGTAAAGAGCATGTTGCACCTCATATATCTCAGTGAAAGTTTTGCCCCAAAGGCAAATAGGATCAAAGAAATAATGCTTGGGATCACCCTGTAAAAAATAATGCCTGAATGCATTGTAGCTCTAGCTTATAAAGAAGCTTCTTTTTACTTATCTCTGTTCATTTGTATGAGAATAGTACGTATATTCATGGAGAAATAGAAGTTTTTCGTTTAGGTCATGCAGGATTTTCAACCCAATGCAATGCCATTTTCAGGAAACTACAGAAGAGACAACACCCTGCAATCAGAATATAAAAAAAATTAAATATTTGATGAACTATGAGCATTTTTACTAAATAATGTTTAACTGCACATGTGCAAACGTTACCAAAATGTCTTTTAAATAATTTATTAGCAAATATATAGAGCTACTCTTATAAAAACCCCAAGCAAATATCATGAAAATTCAGGAAGATATTATTGATAGAATGAGTTGAATTTCAGTTGCTCTCAAAAATAAACAAAACGATAAGAGGTTTTCTCCAAATTTTTATTATTGGACCAGACACCAGTACAAACTTCTCCTTACACTGGCATATTGACTTCATATTAGCATATTGGGACAATATCTTTCTGAATTTTCACGATATTTGCTTGGGCTTTTTATAAGAGTAATTCTGTACATTTGGCTAAAAAACAAGAAATTAAGCCTCCCGAGGAAGGTATAGGAAAGTAGCGGAAGTTCTGAGTTCATCTATTTTTTATTTCTTCATCTACACGTTTTTTTTAATCAAAAACTGATTTTCTCGAACCTTGTATTTAGAAAATATAAAAGAACCTTATTTTCTTTACTTTCTCATCATTTTCAATGGAATGATAGATGACACCCCATATGTTGCCATATTTCTAAAGACCAAGTGATTGCCACCCTCACAACTCCGACCCTATTGGGACAATTTGGCCCAAACTTTACAGTAATATTGATCTTGCTTAGAGGAACCTGCATACCGAATGTCATTCCTTTATATTATTATTATTATTATGATACATGCATTCCAAAGGAATAAGCCCGAAACGAGGAAAAGTTAAAAGATAAATTTAAAATATAAAATCAGAGAAAACTCAATCGTCAAAGACTAAGAACGAAATTTTTCAAGATCTTCGCATTCACATATTAATCTGCAAGTTTGAAAAATAATAATCTTTGATTTGTCTCTTAAAATGTATACATGTGGCATAACATCTTGGAGAAGCACATTCTATCGCCATACAGCGTATATTAGTTGGTAGAGAATTCCATGTTGGTATTACTTTATATGGAAAATGTTTCTCTAGAAAAACTGATTTCCTCTGTGGTATCTCTATCTTGTATCTAAGTGTGAGTCAGTACTTGTTTGATTTAAGAAGCCATTTCTGTATAAAAGAAGCCTGGTGAAGGTTGCATCGGAGGGCTGCTGTAAGTTCATTTAAAAGTCCAGTATCACGTATTATTTCTATTGTAGGCAATTTTTGTATAAGGCATAAACGAGATATAGAATCATATTTCGTGATTCTAAATGCTATTCTCAGGATATCATTATATGCTACCTTTATTCTCTGAATTTTATATTGGGATACGCTTGACCAAACTATCACGGTATAATTCAGAAACGGGAGAATTTTCGATTCGATAATCATTTTTGAGTTCTTTATGGGATAAATAAGATCTTGATCTTTTGATTACATATTTTCGGCATTTGAGTCCTGTTATTATTTTCTCACTTTGGCTATTGAACTGTAATTTATTATCAAAGGTGTAACCTAAAAAAGTTAAAGTATCTGCGTTATCGCTTTTTGTGATAACTTTAAAATCTTTATTTTTGTTGGGTTGAGTTTCATACCACGGGCACTATACCAGTTATCCAAAAGTTTCAAATCATGTTGAACATTATCATTTATTATATCGCATTCGTTATCATTATAAGATGAGTACAACAAATTGTCGTCTACATAGCTACATATTTATAGTCTGTAGTCAAGTTGAAATAATGAACAAGTAGCAACGGCGTATAGCACTGGTCCAATAGTCGACCCCTGGATTACACCACGTAGCGATTTATAATACGTCGGTGGATCACCATCTATAACATTCATCCTATCAGTTAAGTAGTCTTTGACCAGCACGAGGTAGTCGTCCGAAACACCTAGAGATCTAAGATCTTCGTACAGTTGTTGTCGAGAAATTGTGTCGAATGCTTTGGATATATCAGTTTGTATCATTATAAAGTTCTTTCCTTCATCCAAGGCATGTATAGCATGGGTATAGATTTCAATTGGTATCCAATTTACTCTAGTATTCGGGCAGTCACCTTGTTGTTGAATTGGTACTTTTTGCCAGATATAATCAGTTATGTCTCTAAAAATACACTTTTCGATTATTTTTGTTAACAGTGTCAACGTAGCTATAGGGCGATAGTTCTGTATAGAATTTGGATCACCTTTTTTATATTTCGGTACAATGTTGGCAATTTTCATCTTATCCAGAATTTCTTCACTTGAATTATTACGTTACACAGTCCTTGGATTTTTTCTAAACCACATTGATTCATCATTGTAAGCAGTCTACCTGGGATTATGGAGGCCTGTTTTCCATCCGTCATTTTTGTTTCACTAATAATTTTTTGTATGTAATAACCTGGGGCCTTAGGCTTTAAGGTTTGATTTCTTACAACTTCTGTACTTCTAATTATTTTTAAAGGTATCGGCAGATTACATGGATCATTGAGCCATCTAAAATAATGATTATGTTTATCGACTGTCAATTTAATTTTTGGTTCATTGATGTTGTTTCGTACGAGTTTCCACATATTTATTTTGTAACATTGGGTCGTTACAAGAGATCTTTTTGACTTTCGCAGTTTGAATCTTTACTGGCTAGTTTGAACAAACTCTGGGTTTCCGCAGTCTTATTTCGAAGGAAACTATGGTATGTTGATACTTTCTTATACAAAAGATTGGACAATTCTCTTGTCCACCAATGTTTAGTCTTTTTCCCCTTCGTTTTATTAATGTTTTGCATTCCTGCCTCATAAGCCGAATTTATTACAATATTTATAAATTCTTCTAGTTTCTCATTGCTATTTTCCAACTTTTGAAATTTATCCCCATTTGAATTACTTAATGCCGCATGATATATTATTATATTCATATTTTTAAAAGAAAACCTATTTACTATCTTCTTTGACGGTTGTTTGTACTCATTAAAATATAAAGTACAATCAAATTTTATTCTTTTGTCATCACAATGAGATATGGTCATCAAAGATAAATTATGCCAAAATAAATCCTGTGAAACGTATACATGATCAATAATTGAAGCTGTTTTTGATGTTACATGGGTAGGAACTTTGACTATTTGGTGCATATTTAAATTATCAATGGATATCCGCAAATGAGTCATACCGGGCGTAGGGACAAACTCATCACAGTTTAAAATCTCCTATTATAACTGTATATATATATATCAGGGTTTAACTCGGCAAAAGTATGTGTACAACTTTCTATGGGGATGTACGAAGGACGATAAATAACTAATATCAACAACTCTACTTTTTGAATCATGCATTGTAACATCAAATACTCTAGTTCCTGCTCACTTTTATTCTTGATCACCTTTGACGGTATGTCATCCTTGACATACAATGCAACTCCCCCGCCATGTGTTATTCTATCAGTTCTATATATATTACAGTCTTGAATGTAAATGGTCTTGCTATCAATATCCTTTGTTAACCAAGTTTCAGTTATTGCTACAATATGTGAATTCATACATAAAAACAAGACACTAGGGTCATCAATTTTATTTGTAATTGAGCGAGCATTCAGATAAAGAAATCTCAATGATTTTACTGTATAGGTCTGTTTATTTTTCATCAATTGTAGACATGGGTGTGGGCATGCTAGGCCTCCGTACATTCTGTTCCTGTAATGACCAATAGTCTTCACTAAAATGCGGGTTAGCACCATAAATTCATTCTGGATTGGTACCCTCGAGACCTTATACGCCCAAGAGGACGACCCCATGCATCCACCTTCGACGAAATAAGGAAGGTGGCTGGTGTCAACTGGAAATCCAAAGAATGGAAGAGTTTAGAGAAGACCTTCATCCAGCAGTGGATTGCAAATGGTTGACTTGATGATGATGATATGCATAAATATGCGTCGACCTTTTGGTTCCCCCTAATTTCTGCCCCCGAAACTCCAACCCCAGTGGGCCAATCAAAACCAAACTAAATAGTCAAGGTGCACATGCCCATATTAAGCTACATTCCGAATTTCAACCTTCTACCTCAAAAAATGCGGAAATTATGAAGGGGACGGACGGACGGACATCGTGAAAACAATAAGTAGCTCCATTCTTCTGCTACTTAATAATGCAAATGACATTTTAATAATGCATTTTAACATTTCATCAAATTTTTAATATTGTTAGAGTCTGATTGGAGGGTGTTGTCACTAATGTAGTTTGTCAAGTTTCCTGAAAATGGCATTGCATTGGGTTGAACACATTGCATGTTATAAACAAAAAAAGAAACTTATAAAAAAAAATTTCGATTGGGGCCCCCCCCCCCAGAAACCGTTTATATCTCTATGAATATAAATGCCATTCTCATACAGAAGAACACAGATAAGTAAAAGAAGCCTCATAAACAAACGCTACAGCTACAACGCATTTCAAGCATTATTTTTAACAGAGTGATCCCAAACATTATTTCTTTTGCTCAATTTGTTACTGGTCCCCTATTTCCCTTCGGGGCAAAACCTTTGCTGAAATATATGAGGTGTAACATGCTCTTTAGACCCTTGAAGTTTCAAGATAATTCGTCAAGTATTTTTCTAGATATTCGACAAAACGTCTAAAATCGAAAGTGTACACTTTCAATTAAGCAGTCAGTGTATATTCTTGTATAGAATTTTTCTGTTCGGGTTGGTTTTCCTTCAGCTTTTTGTTATTGAAAAAGTTTACAAAGTTTCTTCCATGCAGGCCCAACTTGAGACAAAGGCAGAATGAGTGAATGCCACAGGAGGAAAAGTAAAAGGGGTTGAAAACTTAAAAAGAGTTTTTATTGCAATTATACCAAGGTTTATGCTGTTAAAATCGAATGATTTTGACCTTTAGCTTCTATTCAAGATACCCTTTCTCCACCATCTGTCATGTTCAATGTGATGGGCAATTGCCTGACATCGCAGTTTCCATTGTAATAAAATTCTGCAAAGCATTGCAAGGGGAACGTTGCTCTACACTTCTTCACACACTTTCTATAGACCTTTCCAAGCTCTCTTTTAAGGAGACCAAAAGCCACAAAAATCTAAGGATGAGGCTTCTGTGGGCTTAACCAGGATGGATGAAAATGGGATCACCTTGATTCTGGTTCCTGTTTCTATTTCTGCATAGTAAGCCAGTTAAGAGGTGTGGTCGACATCATATGTATGTGGATAAGTACTCAACAGGCATGGATTATTAGTGTCATCAAGGTATATCCAACCTTCATCTAGGGTGACCACTCATTGCTATCCGTCATACGCAAGGTATATTTGTAAAGTTTTCTGGCATTGGTGAAGCATTCATGGATGTGCCATTCTGTCAGATGATAACCACAAGCCTTATGCTGACACTGCAGTCTCAGGTTTTCTTGAATGATGCAACCAACACTTCTCTGACACCTCTTTTGCCATTTTCAGCTTAACGTTGTTTAAGGGCATGCAATTGTCATCGATGATACAGTCGCAAAGAATCATGCAAGAAGATCAAAACAATTCATTGTTAACTGCCTCAATTTTCTGTACTTGAGGCAGAAAAAAAAATTACAAGGGCCATATAAGGTTGACTCAGACTTTTATCTCTGCAGAGGAAATGTAATGTCCAACAGCACAAAATTAGGTCAGTTTTTCAGAATATTCCCCATGTTGCCATCATCGAAGCAACTGCTTCATACCTTTGGCATAGAAAGAATTGGGCTGCTGTCGTGGCCAATGCAGGACACCTTTCTGCAGCTTTCATCTGTCTTGAACTTCTGCCTCCTCATAGAAGCTCTATAAGGGATCCGAACAAATGATAATCACTGGAAACCAGTACTGGACTATAAAGGGCATAGGGCAACGCTTCTCAGCCCATTTTGACAAACGTTTCTGCTGTCAAATTCACCGTGTGAGACCGGGTATTGTCAAGAAGAAGAATGACATTTCCGGACAACATCCTGGGTCATTTCTTGTGAATGGCATTGCGTACTAGGTATTAATTGTGATACTTTCATCAAAAATGGCTTGCTCAATGGATGCGATTTTCACTGGTGTGACTGCAGTTGGACAAACATGTCCATGCACTGCAATTTTCACTATGTCTCATCCTCCGCAAAATGATTACACCAATCGTACACTTTTGCCTGCCACATCATTTCTTTCCATTATTGTGCTTGAATTCTTCTCAAATCTCAGCATGTTTAACATTCTCTTTCACAAGAAATTTGATTATACAACTCTTTTCCATAGCTACAGAGATGCTGCCTGCTGGCATGTTTGCTGCAGATGCTATGCATGTGTCAAATACATCATGCCGAATGCAGGATATTCAAAAAGGATTACATAACATTGCTGGAGTTATTTCTCGATTTTATATGCAGAAAAGTCTAGATCAAACTTGAACAACCCTTATATATTTAAAATAGGGCAGAAAAAATACAGATAATGGTGGAAACATTTTTTTTTGCCCTCTTTAAAAATTTGCTCAGGCTGGCTCTTCTTCCTTGACCATTTAAACCTTGTATGTTTCCTTCATGTAGAGGCCGAGTTTTACTAGCCTCTTCCAAAGCCACCTCAAAATGCATCTAAAATATTTAATCTGCTAAATGAAGAATATGGCATTTCTATTTTGTATTAAAAATAAAATAAATTTAGATGGTAAATTTATTAAGCCAACAAATGTTCTTCATATTTTAAGACTGTAATATAACTCTGTGCTTTAATCTTGCACCATTTGAAGGTAGACACTATTTTTCATGGAAGCCATATTAATCTTCAATAAAATGACAATTTGTTAATGTTAAAATGCCCATACATACATACTCTTATTAATATACAAGTGATAGGGCCAATATTATGAACTGAGGGGAAAAAAATCATTTGGAAACAGTATAAATAAATAACACTGAATTTTTAAGTTTCAGATGGTGGTGTTATGTACAGGGTATTTACTAAACATATGGCAAAAATTCAAGGAGCGATTTTTCGGGTTATTTTAAGAATCTTTTGTCCTTTGATGATTTTGGGAATGCCGCTATGTTTCGAAGATACAGGCCAATAAAGGTTTTTCGACAACAGCAATCGTTTATTACCTAATATTACATGCAAAGCTTTTTAAGCTACAATAACTGCTGAAAATGACTACCACTAGCTAGGATGCATGAATCCAATCTTCTCATTGACTGCCAAACTCTTTCAAAACATCAGGGTTATTTCTTATTGCATTACACCCAGCAAGAAAATGACAAGTCACAAGACGTATTCCACAATACCTATGAAATCCAGGGGTAGACAGATAGTGTTTTCAATATTTCACTAACTTTGTGCAAGTACAAAAAACAGTCATTTTTACTACTCAAAATATTATTAAAAGATATCAGTATTGTTTTTGTGGGGAAAAAACCTTGTAACTTCGACAATACGGCATTCCGAAAATCATCAAAGGAAAAAATATTCTTAAAATAACTCAAAGAATACACCCTTGAATTTTTGCTGTATGTTTAGTAAACACCCTTGAATTTATATATTGTAATCTGTTGTTATTGTTGTTATGTGTATCTGACAAGATTAGATTTCCCTAGCAAACTGGCTTAATAATGGCTTTGAACTTGTGTGGACAAAAGGCAGCCTATGGACCAAATTTGGCCTGTCAGATTTAGAAGGGAATAGAAAAACGATCTTGTAATGGAATTTAGTTACAGAGATTTGAAGAGTATTAAGTATGCGATGACCTTTTTTGTCGAATACACAAATATAGTGTACTAACTTCTCTGCTGGGAAAAAATTTCACTCATAACTTGCAATGGTTTGAAGATACATGACTGGCTAGAGGAAGAATAAATGCCCACTCCAGTTCTAGATGTTTTTAAAACTTTGGGGCACTACACTGACAAAAGAATTGGTTATTTAGCTTAACTAAATGAGGAAACTGGTTCTGAAAATTAACAATGTGGTAGATTTATTTTGCCAACGTGTTTCGGTAACACCATCTTCAAGAGAACATAAAACTACAAAGAGCATCGCATGAACAGAACAACACAATTTACCTGACATCAGAAGAATGTGTCCACCAATCAGCATTGGTGGGCTGATGCTCTTTGTTGTTTTATGCCCTGTTGAACATTTTATGTTACCAAAACACATCAGCAAATTAAATCTACTGTACCGTTAATTTCCAGAACCTGTTTCCCCATTTAGTTAACCCAACAATACTGATTATCATGCAACTACTATTTAGCTTATTCTAAAATCACAATAAACTCAATCTTGCACAAACCAATCTGTAAAAACCTTTACTTCTTAGTATTGTTTTCTCATAACCAAAGGACACTTTTATTTAATCAACATCATTAATAATGAAGATGTTAAAACTGCCAGTTTAAAAATCTATTCAATCATTACATTTGAAATAAGTGGCAGTACTAATTAAAATATTAATTTGAATTGTACATAACTATTTGTGTATCTTAAAGATATTTATTCAAATGGTAATTTCACACTTACCTCCCAATCACTATAAGCTTTGCTGGAATAACTATTATCACCAGCATTAAGCTCTGTATCATAATCATTCGAATCTCGATGCTCATCATCACTTAATTCCTCTTCAGATTCAATTAATTCAAACCCTCTTTGGCGAATTGCTTCTTCATCTAATTCTCCATAAACATTTGGTGCCCAATGATTGAAGAAACTATATAATTCATCGACTCTATGTAAAGAAAAAAAGATATTTGATTAATAAAAAGGATAATATTTAAAAATCAACTTGGATATACACTGTTCATATACTGCACCAATCAGCACATTCCATGAAATAAGCTAAAATTCAGATAGTAAACACAAATGTTTCATAAATAGTAAAATATAGGGAGTCCTTGACTTAAGATATTTAGACTTACAACAACTCACACTTAAAACAGTTACAAATTCCCACTCGTTCTTCAAGTAACATATTTGTTTCACACTTCTTCTCCCTTTGCAAAATCCTCCCATCTGAACTGTTTAATAGTTTGTGATGAAAGAGTCTTTTTTCCTAGGAGTTGGTGCACAGCCTACGAAAATACCTAGTTTGCCGAACACGCAAATTCTCGCTGAACTTCTCCCAGGATGTCATGTCGTCAGAGCCAGAAAAATGGTAAATCATGTGGCTCGAGCGACATGGCATTAGGGCCAAAATCCAATGCTTCACTTATAACAAAAATATAAAAGAAAAAAGTACAGTAAAACCTGTGCTAATAACTATCATTATATAACGACCACTTTTGCTTGGTCCCGCAGAAAGTTAAATGGGAAATCTGTTAGCTTAACACTACCTGTCTAACATCACTAGTGATCAGTGTTTTCAATCCCTGATGTATATAAACCTATACAAAAAAAACCTGTCTATAACAACCACTTACACAATCAATCAGGTCCTAACTTGCCAATGATGCACAGCAGTATTCTCTGTAATCAGTCAATCAAGGTTATGAGATGCAGAAATGCAGCTATTATTTCTTTCAGCCTATCTGAAGATGCAGTCTATAATGCAACATCATTCTTTCAGTCTGTTGATACTGACATTGTTTACTGTGATAGACTAATGTAAGTGCCTGTCTTTGGCAAACAGAATACAAATCATCGAAGAAAGCAAGAAATGCATATTGCAGAGTACTCTGGCAGAAAAATTCAGTTGTGGTTTGATGCACTGGTAGAAAAATTCAGTTGTGGTAAGACACACTGCCAGATGCAATGTTTTTTATAAGAAGATTTTGGGCATTAGTTCATCAGCTCCCAGATGAAGAGGAAACCAATGTTACTCTGAAATGAGTGGATGCATTTGAAACAATTTTCTAGACGTAATTTTCCCTGGGAAGACAAGGAAGTGCAAACAAAGTAACTTAGATTCTTTTATAAAAAAATAAACATATTCATTTCTATTATGTTGCTGATTTGTAATTTTTTTTAAATGAACCTATATATAACAACCAACTGAGCTTAACGACCACTTTTGCTTAGTCCTGTGGGTGGCCATTATATGCAGGTTCTACTAGAAATTTTTAAGAAAAAAACGATGCTTTGGTCCTGTGCCTGAAACTTAACATGAACCAATTGTTCAAAAAGTCAGACAAAGAGGTTGGTTGAGGCAAAAATCACAGCAACAATTTTTTTTTTTTTTTTGTGAGAATTCATGTATGGGTGGAAAATATGAAATATACAGAGGAAAGGACAAAGAATGGACGAAATGTACAAAAAATTAACAACACCCCAATATTTTGCTCCTCATATTTATTAAGGTAGTTGAAATAACATTACAGGTTTCACGTTCTAGATTAAGTAACGGAAATCAAAATAGAGAATGGCTATTTTGTTTAACTCGGGTTACATCCATCCTGCACAGGGGTTGACCAAGAACTGATTTAACATTGCACTCGATGCAACAACAGGAAATCACACGTGTTATCTGGTGTTGTGGAAACATACTATGGATACACGGCTTCCTCGCGACATGTGGCATTTTGTGATATCATCTCTTAGCTCTGAGAAAAAAAATAGTTGCTATGACTTATGCCCAGCCCTCATATTTCTACAGCTCATTTCCTTCTGGTGCTTCTTTAGCAACTAGCCTTTTTTAAATCTACCAAAATTCACTATTTTTTTTTGCCAGCTTTTTGCAAATGTCCAAATATGTGGACTTGGATCTAAGAAGGCTATCAGGGAACAGTTTATCTCTTTCCTGCACCCGTTTTACTTTCAAATCATTTCATAAAAGCAATAACACAAATGAGGAGATAATTTGAACTAATCATTTCATCTGATATCTTTGAACAAACAGTGCATACAGTTCTTTACAGTTGAAATTTTATTTTGAAACTCTGTATGTATTTTAATTATTTAAATTTTAATTTTATTTAGAAAAAGCATGTACAAAGCGTAAGGTATTTCGGGTCATTCCATACCAAATCAACCAGGTGTCTAAGTCAGTAGGTCTTGGAATTTGATAATTCTTTTGGCTATTTGTTCCATACATTAATGCAAAGAAAAATCCGAAAAATCTAAAATTTTGTACTTATGGTTTTTGAGTTAAAAATTTTTAAAGTTTTAAAAAAAGCTGAAAAAAGATGTGTTTTTGAAATAGCTATTTGGCTATTTCTCAGAAATTATTGGAGCTAAAAAGCTGGAACAGGTGCCATCTTTTTCAGTTTTTAATGCTCTTTCTTTTGATATACAACATGACCATATTCTTAAAATACAATATTGTTCCAAAAAAAACTAAAAATTCTTTTTTGAATTTAGAAAAAAAAAAAAACCTTTTGATTTTTATTAAAAAATTATATGTTATTCAAACATGTGCTGGCTCAAAGTGTGCCAAATTTCAAAGTGGAGAAACAATGGGTTTATGAGATAAAAAATTTTGACCAACAACAAGTACACCAAAAAAGCCATGTAAGTTTATTCAAAGAAGTACAAAAACTCAAGTACAATATTTACAAATCACAGTTTAAGTGTCTCTTATTTTTAAATGTTTTATTTTCTTTAGTAAAATGATGGTTGATTCAGTCATTTCTTCACTGGTTGGTGTATATGTCCTCCCAGTCGCAGTCCTTGGGTCAACCGTTTTGAGAAGAGTCTCAGTTTCTACAACCAAAATGTCAGGTTTAGGCTGTGAATAGTAGAACGATGCCGCAGGTCCTTAAGGATGTAAAAAACTAATTTTTGTTTAATGTGATTCATGTGTTTCAGCTTTTGTTGTACTCCACAGTAATGAAACCTGATTCAATATTTGTCAGGTCCTCTGTAATACCTACACTTGATATTACAGGTTGTTGTATTATTTTCTCAAAACTTAGAGAATACAGTTTAGTGTCCATTTTAGCCTTAGATACAGGAATAAATGCATGGATTTTACGTGTTCCTTTTACAGTTTGTGCTTCATCTAATCTTGCTTTCAGTTTTCTTTCATTTTCACTGTATTGCTCAGAAGTGCAACACTTGAATTGAATTCCAGCAATGCTTGTCTTTACAAATTCATAAAGTTGTTTAGGAGTCATGATTTGCTGTTCATAAGGGCACTGAAAACTAGCTTTGCTAGCTAACCTTTTTACAGTTCCTCCAAGGCCATCAGAGGCACTCTTGCCATGAGAGGTGGCAAAGAAATGCCACGCAGCATTTATCCCAAAATCTTTCTGGTGAAGGCACACATTTAGAAAGTTTTTACTAATTTTGTATTGGCCTGCACAGCATTTTTTGTGTACCTATTGTTCAGGGTGTCTACAGAGTTTCTGAAAGTCAATTTAGTGACTTTTTAGTGACCTCTTAAAAAAATTTCATGACTTAATTTTATTATTTTTAACGTCAAAAAAACCTTTTTAAGAATTTTTCCCAGACTGGACTGAGCAGATTTTTTCCATGAGCAAATTTTAATTCTGTGATTTGGAATTTTCGTGACCCATTTTCTAATTTCGCTACTTTTTCGTGACTTTCGTGACCATTTTCCAATTTCGTGACTTATTCGGGACTTTCATGACTTTCGTGACCTGTAGACACCCTGTTGTTGGTCAAATATTTTATCTCATAAACCCATTGTTTCTCCACTTTGAAATTTGGCACACCTTGAGCCAGCACATGTTAGAATAACAGAATTTTTTAATAAAAATCAAAAGGGGTGTTTTTTCTAAATTCAAAAAAGAATTTTTACGAGGGGCGATTGATAAATAAGGTTTCCATGGCTGTAGCTTTTTTTATTTGTTAACCGATTTTCAAAATTCTTTTTGTATCTTATACTCACATTTGTCCTCTATGTAATGCACTATTCACTTTTCGACATAGTCCCCATTCCTTTCCAAGCATTGCGCCAACACGTGACTAGTTGGGTGAACCCGTCGGAGAGGAATTCCGGAGTTGTTGTCGACACCAGGATTGAATGGCAGCGTTTACCTCGCCGTCAGAACCAACTCATGTCCCTTAAGGGGCTCTTTCTTCTTTGGGAAGTGGTGAAAGTCGCAATGTGCAAAGTCTTACATTTTTGAACTGCAATTTTTCATCTTTGAACTGCAGGTGCTGCAACACCTCTGGTGTGTGGTGACTCGTGTGCGGGCGGACGTTATCATACTCCAGAAGAGGGTCCAAAGCTGCCATTCAATCCTGGTGTCGACATCAACTCCGGAATTCCTCTCCGACGGGTTCGCCCAACTAGTCCCGCGTTGGCGCAGTGCGTGGAAAGGGATGAGGACTATGTCGAAAAGTGTATAGTGCATTACATAGAGGACAAATGTGAGTATAAGATACAAAAAGAATTTTGAAAATCGGTTAACAAATAAAAAAGTTACAGCCATGGAGACCTTATTTATCAATCGCCCCTCGTAGTTTTTTTTGGAAAAATATTATATTTTAAGAATATGGTCAGGTTGTATATCAAAAGAAAGAGAATTAAAAACTGAAAATGATGACACCTGATCCAGCTTTCTAGCTCCAATAGTTTTTGAGAAATAGCCAAATAACTATTTCAAAAATACGTCGTTTTTTGGCTTTTTTTTTAAACTTTAAAATTTTATAACTCAAAAACCATAAGTCCGAAAAATCTAAAATTTTGTAATTTTCTTTACATTAATCCATGGAACAAATAACAAAAAAAAATTACCAAAATCCAAAACCTACAGGTTCAAAATTATTTTTAAACATGTTGATTTGGTATGGAATGTCCCTTTCACTTAATATCGATGGGTTACAAGCTAACCATCATATGGAGAACAATTTGTAGAGAACTGATAGGACTATCAAATTACAGCTTAAGTTGTTCAAATAACACACGCCAATGATAAAAATACTATTTAAATGAATTTGTGTTATTCTTGTAGTTTTTAGCTTGCTGAATCCGAATCTGCTTTTAGATTTTTTTCTATTACGTCTCGTTTCCAAGTTATGCACATAGAGATTGCAATGTTAAAGCAATGGGTATGAAGAGAAGCAGCTGCAATGTTAAAGTATCCATATTTTTAGGCCGCAAGGAAATTTATCAGGCCCCAAACTCTGAATAATTTAAAATGTTTCATCGAAAAAAGCATGTTTCATGCGGGTGATAGAAAAAAAAAATCATAGATTTGAGGTCAGATACAGATTCAGCACAAAAAAAAAAAAAAAAACGGCATAAGAATCAACTCTTAACGTTAAAAATTTTTTATAAAGTTATTTTTTGTTGGTCTGTGTAACAAATGGTAATTTGTTTAAAATCTGAGTCATGAATTCTGTACCACCTTGTGCATATATGAATGCTAAATTCTTGTTCATATATGCTTAGATGGAAAAACCTGAAAAAGTCTTTCAGAAACTGAATCCTGTCCATCTACCAAAAAAGTATAAATAAATAAAAAAAGAAAGAAGTTAATCTTCTTAAAATTCAAGTGAAATTATAATATTGTATGTTGGCCAAGTGAAAAATCAGATTTAACTAGCTGTTATAAAGGTATTTCTTATATCATTTCATAAGAAATCCTGGCATTTATCTTTGATCAACAGCAACATAATTTTCTTCAGTGATATCAGTTTATTTGCTGTTGACTTTTATATAATCTTATTTGTCTGTCTGATCATCCATCTTTCATAAGAAATTCTTTTTAAACTCTCTAAATATTTAGATCTAATCATTTAAAGCCATGGGAGACAACAATGGGATGTTTTCCATCAGCAGTTTAATGGAGACTTTTTCATTATCACAAGTTAATTTTATGATTCTCTCATTATTGTTATATCATAACTTGAGCCCAGGAGAATAATACTCAGCAAGTAATTTATGAAATTACATTCTCACTAGAATTACAATGTCACATTAGCTTAGGTACATGCAACGAACTCAATATTTCACTTAAAACTCCCCCCCCCCCCAATTTTACTAAATTTTTTTTTATATTTTCAAACAGATTTAAAATTGTACTATTAACAGCAAAAGGCACAATATTAGTTAAAAATTAAACACCAGAAAAAACATTAAAGCTCTGTTAAAATAATTATTTTCAAAGTGCATTCATTAATTATACATCAACTAAATCAGATAATGAAGTTTTAACACACCTGTCTCGAGGAATGCTAAACCAATATTCTCGTTTCATACGTTTTTTCCCATATGCCATTGCAGGAATGAGTTTGGATACTTTTCTGCTACTAGGTGTACCCATTCTTAAACAAAGATACAAAGGAGGATCATCACATGGCTTTGCTGGCCGTGGAATAAGTTCTGTGAAGAATAAGTTTAAATATAAATTAAACGCAATTTATTTGATGAAATTCATTAAATAATAAATACATAAATAAATCAATAAGCATTTCAGTTCATAGTCAAAGGCAGATGTGGTCGTAAGAATCAGATTTTAAAAGAAAAACAATTTTAAATTTAGCTTTCTAATCTAAATTAATTCAATGCAATATTTCTCAATAACTCAGCAATGAAAATGTGATTACTCTGGGCTAGTGAGAAGGTATCCACCATAAAGGTTAAGCAAACTCTTTAAACCTGAGCCTTGGCAGATGAGCACTTCTTTTATGTGTCTTCCAAATTCTGACAACTGTAGTCGTTTTCCCATGAAAATGGTAAACTTACCGACATACGTTAGTTATAATAAAGCCTGCCATATTGCAATTTTAGGCCTGCTTTTAATTTTTCTTACTTTAATTCATACTGAAATATTAACATTCATGTTGTTTCTAAAGTAATGAAGATCATCAACAAAGGACTACACAATCCAAGAAAGATGCTGATTAGACCTTTCAAATCTTTAATAACTATATTAGGATGTGGCTCTAAACCAAAAAAAAATAAATAAATAAAATAAAATACAAAAAAAATCAAATATTTCAAGAGTGCAGCCAAAAGTGAGTGTAGCCTAAAAAAAAATTTTTAATTAACTATCTTAACAAAAAAGATCGAACTACTTTGTTTTAGCATCCCATAGTAGATTAAATAGTAATTTAGATAGTAATTTTATTCTTTATATAGCCATCTTTATTATTTTTATATATCTAATGAAAGTTTTATAAATTTATTAATGAAATATGTAAATAATTCTAGTAATCTCATTCTAATGAACTAGTATATTTCCTTATTTTTTCGGTGTCGGCCATCAACGAACTGGTGACTAATAGCGATAGAGCATATTGTGACATCATAACATCTTGGAGTAGAGTGAACTTTCAACTGGGGTGTGAATCACTGGCAATAGCTTTAACACATGAATTATTAATTAACATAATAATTTATGAAATAAAATATATGTGGCTGATTAATTATTGTTCTGAAGGGTTAGAACATTAATTTTACTGTTAGAAAACGATTTAATAAAGACTGGTTAAATTTAAACCCACCAAGTTTTTTTTGGATATTTTTTTCCAAGTTTTCTTATGGATATTCGAAAAATCCATCTGCTATCTATTTTTTCAAAGAGTTTAAATGCAACAGAATAAAAAGACAGTGAGCAAATATAAAATAAAATAGGTATATGTAGGGCTACTAGATATAAGTTAAGCTTGACCGGGACACTTCTTGCCATTACAAGATACATGATGAGGTTGTAAACTGCAGAATAAAAGAGATTCAATGGAATACTTTATTTTCATACTTTAGATGTATATTTACTATTCATTGTAAGTCTAAAAACCTGGTAACATGTCCTGGATAACTGGGTCTGTCTGGTAGTCCTAGGTATATGGATGTATTGGCGATTAACCAAAATTCATTACGTATTAAAGCTATTGTCATCGATTCACAGCCCAGTTGAAGCTCACTCTACCCCAAGATATTATGATGTCACAGTATGCTCTTTCGCTAATGGCCAGCTGTGTTGATGGCCGATGCCAAAGAAATACTGGTTCATTAAGATGAGATTACAGCCCCTGGCAAAAAGAATGAACTCACAAAATGACTTATTATTGACAAGCGAAAATTACAGAAAACCTATATTTGAATTGAAAATGCAAAAACAAAAATGTTTTAATGATTCCCTGAATCTAATCTATAATACGTATACAGTAATTTAATGTCAATACATTTAATTGGATACAAAATAAAAAATGAAAATCCACCACCTGGGAAAAAAGTATCAACTCAGTGGTTTCCTGAGAAAAAAACTCTGAACTCAAACAACTTTTCTGTGGAAAAGAAACATTTCAATACATTAGTATTTTGTAATTCCATCCTTGGCTTCAATTACAGCCTTAATTTTTGCAGCCATCGAAGCAAAAAGATTATCACAGTTCTGCACGGTAAGTTTATTTCACCCTTCAGTAAAGGCCCTTTTGAGTTCATCTTTGTTGGACGGATGAGCTTCTCTTATCAACTTTTTCAGTTCATGCCACAAGTTCTCAATTGTGCTGAGGTCGGGGCTGTTGGCAGGCCATCTGAGATGCTTCAGGCCATTGTTTATAACCACTGTTGCACTACTCCTGGAATCTGATGGTTTCATCGTCTCCAAATGGTCTTCAAGTGTTGGAATTAAGAAGACTCCAGTACTTCCAAACATGCCTCTGAATTCATGGTAACTTCATTATATACATTCTGCCTGGACCGCTGGCCGTCACACAATCCCAGGTCATGAGATTGCGTAAACTTTACAGAGAAATTTAGGCAATCCTCTTTAAATTTTTCATCAATACGTCTGCAAACAAATGTTCCATCACTATCTCCTGCACATAGGGCAATTCTCGACTCATCGCTGAAAATTACCTTCTTCCAGTCGTCTACAGTCATATCTCTGTGTTGTTTGTGTTAAAGTGCCTTCTTTAGTATATAAACTATCCTACTTAAAGATATCCTTCAATGCTATGCTTAGTGCTGCCATCTGGCGGTTTTTCTTTTACTCTGCTTAGTTGTTTGTTTTGCTTGAGCATTCTGTTTTATATACGATGTAGTGCTCTCTCTCTGTAAAATGCCGCCTGTACACGACGTTTATTTTTGTTCTCAGTAAAATTATGTTTTCACATGTATTCCTTGTTGAGTCTTCTCTGCTAACTACAACTAACCATCACAGGTTATGGGTCCACCACAGCATCCAGTGCGTTAGTGTGTAATTCGCAGGACTCTCGCCTAAAAAGGTACGGAAACTTTATTGTGAAAAACTTTCGAAAACGAAAGAGAAAACCGTTAAAAACAAAAATGGCCGACAGCGCACAGCAACAAGTGGACGATAGCAATCGAGCTGTTATTCGAAAATTGAGAGGTGATGATCAATGGGAAACATGGAAGTGGCAGATAGAACTATGCTTGAAAGAACAGTGTTTATATGCAATTGTGGATGGAACTCGACTATGTCCCGCGGCGCCTGCAATGAATGATGAGCCATCCGAAGAGTACAAGCGTTGGCAACGTGATAATGCACGAGCGGCTCGTATAATCGGGACTGCACTTGAAGAAGATGCTGCCATGTATGTTCGCAAGAAAACTGATGCCAAAGAAATTTGGGATACGTTATTATCAGTGTTTGAACAATCGTCACTGCAAAGGTTGTACACACTATTTGACAGTTTTTTTGAAATCTCTAAAGATGACACAACTTCCGTTACGAAGCACACGTCGCGATTAGCAAACGTGTTTGATGATATGCTTCAGGAATTGCAGAAAAAGGATGTAAATTCCATGCTCCCACTTTCGCTGCTTCATCATCGCATCTTTAAAACACTTGGCCCAGAATATCAATATTATCGTTCAACTTGGTATCTCGTTCCAGAACTAGAACAAACTACTAATCGTCTTATCGAAAACTTGCGTTCGATCGAGAGTTCACTGGCGACGAAAGGCCCGTCTCTGACAGCCAGCGCTTTCCACGCAAAGTCACAAAGACAATTGAACAATCGAGACTCCTCTTCAACTACCAACAAGAAAGAAAGACGTTCATGTAATTATTGCAGAAAGATTGGGCACATTGTCGCAAATTGTCGAAAACGCATCGCTGCAGAGCAGAGAGCTGCAACAGCCAATGGAGTCAACAGTTATAATAGCAGTAAGAATGTCGATTCTGGCTCAAAGAACAACAGTAAACCAGGTACATGCTTCGCTACTGGACTAGCAGTCAACGCAGATTTTGTGTCAGCTGATTCATGGATTTCGGATTCAGGTACCACACACCATATGATTGCAAATAAACAACATTTTGCTACTTTTGAAACTTTTCCAATTCCTCAACGTATCGAAACTGCCGGTAAAGGTTGTGTTCTTGCGTATGGATTAGGCAACATCGATGTAGACGTGTGCATTGGGAACAAGTGGTCGCCTGCTCTTCTCGAAAACGTTTGGTATGTGCCAGACGTCCGTCATCACCTTTTCTCCATTCGTCAAGCCACTGAGCATGGATACGGGGTGATATTTGATTCTGACGGTCTGTCAATTAGAAGAGATCGTGAAATCGTCGCGACTGGCAAATTGATAAATTCAGTATATGTTATGAATATGCGTGTGCGTGCTCCAAATGTGCAAGTAGAAGCTAATCTTGCTACGTCTGAAGATCAACTGCAGGGCTGGCATGAGCGACTTGGTCATCAGGACAAACGACATGTACGCGATATTCTATCCCGTCATGGAATCTCGGTCAGGTGCTCCGATACTGCATCATTTTGTGACGGCTGCGTTCTTGGCAAATCGCATCGCAAACCGTTCCATGCACGTCAAGATCGACCACAGAGTGTTGGTGAATTGATAAACTCTGATGTAAATGGCCCAATGTCCATAGATTCGGTCAACGGTTTCCATTATTATGTAGTCTTCAAAGATGACTTTTCACGTTTCGTCCGTATATTTTTCATGAAAGAAAAATCAGAAGTGGCCACCCACTTAGAAACATTTTTGAATGAGTGTGAAACAGCAGGACATAAAGTGAAAACTTTCCGTTCAGATGGAGGCGGTGAATTTGATTGTGCTGATGTTCGAAAACAGTTACATAAACGTGGGATCGAGTTTCATATGACGTGTCCGTATACGCCTGAGCAAAATGGCGTCGCAGAGCAGTCAAACAGACACATTGTTGAACTAGCTCGTTCGATGCTTTCAGTCAGTAAACTGTCGAAATCGTTTTGGGATCATGCATGTGACACAGCTACGTTTTTGATCAATCGTACAGGTAAATCAAGTGTTCCAGGTAAAACACCCCTTGAATTATGGTCTGGTAAGACATTTGATAGTTTCGATTACCTACGTATTTTTGGCTCAGAGTGTTATGTCAACGTTCCAAAGAACTTGCGCTCTAAATTCGATGATAAAGCTGTATTTGGATACTTAATTGGATATGTGAATGAAAAAGATGGTTACAAGGTCTGGGTACCCTCGAAAAAGCGCATAATGAAGTCACGTAATGTTGATTTCCGTCCTGAAAAACTATGTACCACAAACAATTCAATTGAACTTCAATTTCACGCATCAGAAGAGATCGATCAAGACGAAGAGGATGACTGTAACACAAGGAACGAAGATCCTCCGGAAACTTGTGAGGCAAGGCAAGATAACATTCGAAAAGGCATTGAAATCCCAGTTCGAAAATCAAGTCCTGTTCGTAGGATTCGGCAGCCAGTAAAATTCGACGACTACGAAGTAGGGTATCAACCTCATAGATTACAAAGTAGTCGAGCACACACTGCATTAGCATGTTTGACTGAAGCTGTTCAACAGGACCTCGAGCCAACCAATTTTCGCGAAGCTATGGAGAGTCACGATTCTGACAAATGGTTGCAAGCTATGGGAGAAGAAATGAAAGCTTTTGAAGAAAATGACACTTGGGATCTGGTACCATTGCCATTGGAAAAGCAAGTTATTGATAATCGGTGGGTGCTTCGTGTGAAATACAAACAAGATGGTTCGATCGACCGGTTCCGTGCTCGCCTAGTCGTCCGTGGAGTATTTCAGCGTGCTGAGCTGGACTACGATGAAACTTTCAGTCCAGTGGCCCGTTACGATTCGATTCGTGCACTGATTGCAACTGCAGCTGATGAAAACTTGATCCTTGGTCAATTCGATGTGAGAACAGCGTTTCTCTACGGTGAAATCGACACTGAAATTTACATGACTCAACCACAGGGTTTTGATGATGGGTCAGGTCGCGTGTGTCGTCTAAAGAAATCATTATATGGACTTAAACAATCGCCACGATGCTGGAACAACAGGTTTCACTCATTCATGGAAAAGAACGGATTCACTCGTTCAACGGCAGATCCCTGTATTTACATTCGACAGAACAAATCCGAAAAACTGTTGATTGCAATCTACGTTGACGACGGTCTCATCGCTGGATCTACACAGAAAGTAGTTGATTCGTTTTTGGGATTATTGGCTGCGGAGTTCAAGATCACAACAGGATCCCTTGATTCGTTTTTGGGGATACAGATTCGCCATTGTGAGTCAGGATTTTTTATCTCACAACGAACTTATGTTGAGAAGGTTTTGCAACGTTTTAATATGGCTAATTGTAAATCGACAAAGACACCTACTGAGAGCCAGAGAACAGACAAAATAAATAATGGTCCTCTTGACAGTTCCATTCCGTATCGTTCGGCGGTCGGTTCTCTAATGTATTTGGCCTGCGCCACTCGCCCAGACATAGCGTACGCTGTATCGAAAGTTGCTAGATCCATGGCTGAGCCAACCATGCTCGACTGGATTTCCGTTAAGCGAATCTTCAGATATCTTCGTGGCACCACTGACTTTGGTTTATATTACACCTCAACTGATGGGAAACTTTGTGCTTATTCAGATGCAGACTATGCTGGTGATTCCAACACACGAAAGTCGACAAGTGGTTTTGTTTCGCTCATTGGTGGTACTGCAACGTCATGAACTTCACAGTTACAAAAATCGATTGCACTTTCAACTACAGAGGCGGAGTTTGTTGCAGCCAGTGAGGGTGCAAAGGAACTCGTATGGCTTAAGAGATTGCTATGTGAAATAAAAGGATATAATGATGTTCCGGTACTATATGTCGACAATGCCAGTGCAATTAAGTTGACAAAGAACCCTGAGTTCCACAAGCGATCTAAACATATAGAAGTTCGTTATTATTATGTTCGGGAATTATATCAAAAGGGTGATATTGATGTTACATTTGTGCCCTCTGAAGATCAGCTTGGTGACATGTTTACAAAACCTTTGAATTCTGTTAAATTTAAAGATATGTGCACTAAGATCGGACTCTGTAATCAATAATGTTTTTTTATCGTAGTTTAGTTTAAGGGGTAGTGTTAAAGTGCCTTCTTTAGTATATAAACTATCCTACTTAAAGATATCCTTCAATGCTATGCTTAGTGCTGCCATCTGGCGGTTTTTCTTTTACTCTGCTTAGTTGTTTGTTTTGCTTGAGCATTCTGTTTTATATACGATGTAGTGCTCTCTCTCTGTAAAATGCCGCCTGTACACGACGTTTATTTTTGTTCTCAGTAAAATTATGTTTTCACATGTATTCCTTGTTGAGTCTTCTCTGCTAACTACAACTAACCATCACAGTTTGGCTGACTGTAGACGAGCCTGTTTGTGCTTCTTTATAAGCAGAGGTTTGGTCTTGGCTTTTCGGAACAAAAAACCCATCTCGTTAAGGCAATTTCGTATTGTTCTGTTGCATAAAAGGATTTGGTATTTTCTCATCCCGTTGTTCAGTTGTTTAGACGTTAATCTTCGATGTTGAATGCAAAACTTTCGAAGAATTTGGTCTTGCTTCTTCATAGTTTTGCGGGGTCTCCCACTTCTCTTCTTTTCTACTGTTCTCTGGTTCTGGTATTTTCTGTATATTTGTGATATGGCAGCCTGAAACATGACAGCTGTTCTGCAACAACTCTTGTGCTTTTTCCAGATTCACAAACTTTTACAATTTGTTCTTTGAACTGTTGTGAAAACTCTTTTGAAGGTGCCATTGGGTCATGTAAACACAGACACAGTAGTTTTATGTTTAGATAATCGAATTCCACAAAAAACCTGACTTCCCTTTATTTGGATTGTGTTATTTAGCGTTTTTAAGGGTGTTGCATTAGGGGAGTTGAAAGTTTTTTCTCAGGAAACCACTGAGTTGATACTTTTTAGCCACGGCGGTGGATTATGTTTCATTTTTTATTTTGTTCCCAACTGAATGTATCTGCATTAAATTAATGTACAATATAGATTAGATTCCAGGAGTCACTAATGCTTTTTTGTTTTTGCATTTTCAATTCAAATATAGGTTTTCTGTGACTTTCCTTTCCCTTGTCAATAATAAGTCACACAGTGAGTTCATTCTTTTTGGCAGGGGTTGTACTATAATTATTTACATATTTCATTAATAAATTTATAAGCTTCATTAAATATATAAAATAATTTAGATGGCCATATAAATAACAAAATTACTATTTAAGATACTATGGGATGCTAAAACGAAGTACGAGGGTTGATCGAAAAGTAATGCCTCCATGGCTGCAATTTTTGTTATTTGGTAACCGATTTTCAAAATTCTCCATGTAATGCACTATTCACTTTTCGACATAGTCCTCATCCCTTTCCACGCACAAAACGTGACTAGTCGGATGAATCCGTCGAAGAAGAATTCATCGTGTCTAGGATTGTTGTCGACGCCAGGATTGAATTTCACCTCGCTGTCACAATGAAACTCATGTTCCTTAAGGTGCTCTTTCATATTTGGGAAGCGGTGAAAGTTGCAAGGTGCAAAGTCGGTGAAAAAGCACAAAAAAGTCGAATTCTTCTCCAACAGGTTCATACGATTGATTAGTCACGCGTTGGCACCAGTGTGTGAAAAGAGATGGAGACTATATCGCAAAGTGAATAGTGCATTACATAGAAGACAAATGTAAGTATTAGGTGCAAAAAGAATTTTGAAAATCTGTTATCAAATAAAAATGTTTCAGCCATGGAGGCATTACTTTTCGATCAACCCTCGTAGTTAGATCTTTTTAGACTCTAGATGTATGCAGTCTAAAGTGAATTGTGACCTTTAAATGGTTATTTCTTCGTTGGGCCATCAAATTTACAACTGTGGCCTAAAGTGAATGTGGCCAATATTCGAAAAAAATACATTAATATGTTGAACCTTAAATTAACCACATTTTCCAACACTAATGATGTTAGCTAGCATAGTTAACGTTCATTTGTTTTTCATACTTTATTTACTAGTTGTAACACTACAGTAAAGGGTATACAAATTTTTTGGCTGACCAGTCATTAAAAATGGGGCCTGTTTCCGTTTCCCCAACTCAAAAAATTTTTTTTCCCTGAAACAGACTTAAAAACTCATGATTTAAGAATGTATATTGAAATTTTGAAAAATAACTTTTTTGTTTGTATGTAATTGCTGTATATGCTTGGATACAGGTTGCATGCAAATTTAAAGGGTGTCCTAAAATAAGCTGACATTTTCATTTTTTTTTTTTTTAAAAAAAACACATTTTTCATTGGAAAATTTATAATTTTTTTTGCTTTATTAGAAAGTAAAAACTTGGAGATTACGTGTGATACAAAACATCTTACAAATGACCACCCGCCTTTGTAGCACAAATTCACTCTTTTGAGGAAATTTTCCATAATATGTTGACATAAAATGTTGCTGGGAAATTTCGGCAATGTTGTGTTGAATTTCATGTTTGAGGTCATCAATAGTTTGTGGTTTACTGAAGCATGCTCTATCCTTAAGATAACTGTGTCAGGTCACATGATCTTGATGGCCAATTCACATCACCTCGCTGTGAACAGTTTTCGTAACATTTTCACCATTTTTGAAAAGAATTTTTACAATTTCTACGCGTTGTTTGATTGTGTAGTTTTGCATAATTTAACATCAATGTTTAATAATGACCGCACATAAAATTCTCTACTTTAGTTATACCATGAAAATATGGCAACAAATTCAATATGTCAGTAAATTTGGTTAACATCAGGAGTGTGTCTCTTCATATATCCGTGGTAACATTTAGTCAGAATCTGGACTAAACAACTGTTAGTTTAAAATGATATTTCAAAATATTTAAAATAGTAATTTTAAAAATCAGTTAAAGCAAGTTTATTTAATTAGTAAATGAACTAGTTTAGATTAATAAAAAGTTTTAATTTATTTTAAGAATAAATGAATTAAGAAATAAATTAATGAATATCAAACAATTGTACAATCCATTTCCCTTCAAGTTTAAACCATTTGTTAATCAACAAAGATTGAATATTCTTACAAAGTAAAAATAAAACGAGTATTATGCAATTTGAATTCTGAATTAAACAAGCAATCTTCACAAATATTAAAAATAACCATAGACAATGATAATGTACACAAAAGAGCGTGAGAAACTTCAAAATGTGACTCATTTGACACATACTTAAGTAAACGTAAATAAATAAAATGAAAGGCTTAAAAATAAAATATTATAATTTTATTAAATAAATACGTGCTTCAAGGCCAGAAAAGAGTAGCATGCACTTTCATCGGAAATGCATAACTTAAAACTGTAAACAGTAAAAAACAAGAACGGTACAAGAAGAAAGAAAAGAACAAAAATTAATTTTATATCAAACAATACAGAAGGATAGAAAATATAGGCACACACTGAATGTGCAGTGAAAGATAACAACAATACAAAGTCAACACTATGCACTTTTCAATACTAACCGAAGTCTTCAAAGTTCTCAAGCACTGATCATGTATTCCAGAAAGAGGAAAAAGAAGAAAACTATTAATTAAACAATATATTATGAATATATATGAGCCAAGATGAATTTAAGAATTTTCTCATTCACATAAAAAATTTATATTAAAAAATCTGAAAAAAATTGTACATTATAGATTACACAGGCCAACAAAAAATAACTTTTTAAAGACATCTTTAAAGTTAAGAGCCGATTCTTAAGCTTTGTTGTGTGCTGAATCTGTTTCTGATCTCAGTTGGGGTTGGTTTTTTTTTATCACCCACAGATTTCTTGTTTTTCAACAAAACACTTTTAAATTATTCAGAGTTTGGGGCATGATAAATTTCCTTGTGGCCCAAAACTATGGATACTTTAACATTGCAGCTGCTTCTCTTCACACCCATTACTTTAACATTGCAGTCTCAATGTTCATAACTTGGAAATATGAACAGAATTGGATTCAGCCCACTAAAACCACAAGAATAAGGCAAACTCATTCAAGATGTTTTTTTCATTGTTGGCCTGTATTATACGAAAAGGCAGGGAATGAAATGGATTTCTTTAATATTAATGTTTTTGCAATTTGTTAAAAATTCAATGAATCTGAGTAATTATTTTGTAATAGACATTACTAATCTTCTTCCTAAAAGGAAGAATGCACACATTCATTCTAAGGTCTAAACAAAACAACCCTATTTATACTGCGAATCAAAATGTATATCATAAGCCCCACTTAAGTAAGTTTTATGTCTACATATTATGTCAAAAATATTTCAAAAATAATCCAAAAAAGTCCTAATTCACATTATTATACAAGGTGTAACAAAAAGGTACGGCCAAACTTTCAGGAAACACCTCACATGAGAGGAAGAAAATACAATATATGGACATGGGCCCGAAAATGCTTTATTTCCATGTTAGAATTCATTTTCCACAATTCTTCATTAATTATATTACTCATGGAGAAACAACACTGGCAGTGAATCTAAGAATTACAACTACATTCTAACCAGACATAGCCATGAGGGCATTTTGAAATGTAAGAAAGAGTTTCATGAGGTATGCTGGTACATCTGTTCCCGTGTGTTTCCCATGGGATCATATACCGAGATATGGTATTTATAAGTTTACCGAGATATTTGCATAAAGTAATTAGAATGTTATTTAAAACATTCAATTAATGATATTGTCCATAAATCTAAATCTGAATTATTTCAAGAGTAAGAATGATTTTATTAGGAGTTTAGATTATCATATAAACCTGCTTGTAAGTTTATCTTCAAAGTTCCAAACTTTTATTTCCTTAACAGTATGCAATAGTAATTAAATCATTGTTTTTCATACATAATCAGTTTTACTTTGCACACCATCACTCAGAGAAGGGATCAAAAGAATAAGTATATAAACAATTATTAATTAACTGAAAAACATAAGCTAACAGAAAATTACATAAATTGCACTTACAAAATTAGTTTACCGGTAAGTTAAAAACAGCATTTAACCTAAAAACTATGCTGTGTCTATCAGAATTACTAGAGGTTGGAACAAACTGTGGGTAATAGGAGACAATAAATTTATTAAGTAACCTCTTTGTCAAGAAAGAGTGGAAAAAGAGATTAGCTAACATTTTTTACAAGCAGCAGCCATTTTTCAGTAGGAAAATTCTAAACTTCCTGTTGATAATAAAGTAGCCAAAAGATTAACACAATTTCCAAAAAACTTCTTTATTTTTGAACAATGAATTAATTTAATGACCACACATGCCCAGTAAGTATTTATTCCTTATAAATCGTAAATCAATTACTTGAGGATATTAAGAAACACAAACAAAATCATATGATATGGAAAAATGACATCAATTGGAGGTTTTTAATCTCTTATTTCATAAAAATAATATAAGGCAAAGTGAAACATGGTTCATCAAATTTATTCTTATGCCTTCCTAATCTAGATTTGACCATTACTCTTTAATGCCAGATCTAATTTAAATGACATGCCTATTGAACAATACATGGAAACAAAATATTTTGTAGATAAGTTTTTGTTTCTTTTGTAATCAGCAATTATTACAATTATTTTTATTAATTAATTGGATCCAATACGTCCATCCAGGGCCTGTATGGCCAGAGGCTGACGAGTTCGGTCCCTGGATTCACGACTACGGAATTCGGCCGGGGGGGGGCTAAAGGTTGGCTATCACGGATGGTAACCCATCCAGTGACGAGCCGTGCCTGATGTAGCTTAACTTCACAGAAGTTGTGTTCAGTGAAAGCCCACCAGGCCATGGCCTCCCCCTCATTGGAGCTTAGTTTCTACAAATGCCTCTTATTTTCTATTTTTTGAAAAAGTCATGCACTTTAATGTTAGCAGTGATGGCAGTAAGACAGGTCATCTCTTATGACAGATCAAATTCATTTCCTGCTAAAGGAATAAAAATTTAAAAGACCAAAGTATTCTTACCAATTTCAAGAATTATTCTTTTAAAATAGAATACGAGCTTTTTTCTCTTGACAGTCACTGATTTCCCTTTGAAATTTTCACATGTGCTGACTCAAAGGAATTCTTTAGATATGTTGGCTTTTTCTTTGAAACAAATTCTAGAAATTCAGCTATTTTAATTTTATGAATGGTACGAAACGTTTCTTATTTATATAAAATTATTAAACATCAATCTTTAGCATATTTTTCAGTCCATTGTTGTCATGCCGAGGCTAGAAATTCTTTCCTGAAGGAGAAGATACAGTTTTTGGTTTTCTTAGCAGACAGACAATATAGAAACAGTTATATAAAGTGAGGACATATTTTTTTTTTTCAATAAAAAAATACAAAAGATTAAGTCTCCCATATGATTATTCCTCTGTCAATCCTTTTAGGAACTTTATCAAATAAGTTGGAAAATAAATTCTACAAGCTCAGTAATATCATATCAATATAAAATAATTTATTAAAGACACAGTAAATGTAATCAAAATTACTTGCTGTGATTTCCTGATTCCAACAATTCAGTGTGTACACAAAAGAATATCAAGAGTATGAACAATTTTGTATTTCTCGTAGTGATGGGGAATGGGGGCAAAAAAACTGACAGATTTTAAACACACTTGCTTAACTTGTTATTCCCTTCACTGCTGCACACAATGATGGATCGGCCATTCATGTTTGCAGGACCAACTTTTCCCATTGTGGATGATTTGTCAATTTATCGGAGACCATATTAAGTGCCACTGCTGCCGACTGACCAGCCTATATTGTGACACTGAAATGTTGCAGCCATTCAACCAATCACAGCAGACATGCTAACACGAATAAGAGAGGAAACAGACTATTACCGAATGCCTATGTTCCTATCATCAGGAAATAGCACTTGAGCATTAGTAATGAATGAGGGGTACTCTAAAAGTTTTTAGCCAGGAACACTGCATGCATCTTACAAATACCATTCTTTTAGCACTATTTGAAGTGCTCTCCCTCAGCTTTAATACAAAGTTTCACCCTGCTGAACCAGTCGGACTTGCATTTCTTCCCAGTCCTGAGCAGTGAGCTCCAAAATGTAGTCGCTGTATGCTGCTAGGACGTCATCTTCACTGTCGAAATGGAACCCCCTGAGCTTCCTCTTGATTGTGGGGAACAAAAAGTAGTTGTAAGGTGCCAAGTCTGGAAAACAGTAGTCCCAAGGTGCGTCAACATACTGACCCGATTTTCACAGAAAATCTCAAGTCATCTTAATGGCAGCATGTGCTAGAGTGTTTTGATGATGCCACAACAAACCTCTTGTTCCGGTTTTCTGACACTTCTCCTAGGTCTGTTGGCATGCAGGATTGCTGCATACCACTCTGCTGTAACCATCTTTTTGTTTCCAAGGACAATAGTACAGAAGAAAGTTGCCACCATCATCTTCCCAGCACTCCGATAACATTTGCATTTCTGTGGTGGTCCTTGCCCTTTGGAGAGCCACTGCTTGAATTGTTCCTTAGTTTCAGGGTCATAATGATAGGGCCATGTTTTATCACCTGTGCCGATATCATTGACATGTTTTGATGCCCTATTGTTGAATCTTTCAATCATTTCTTGGCACTGCTGTACTCTGACTACTTTCTGCTCCTGGGTCAACAAATGAGGGATCCATCATGATGAAACCTTTCTGACTTGCAGTTGTTCATGCAAGATTGTTTAAACCACTGATTATCTGATGTCCAGGCTTGCCTCAATCTGGGAAAATGATTGCAAATGACAATCGGATAACCTATCTGACATAGCATGGATGTTTTCCAGCATAACTGCATTGGCTGGCCGCCCACTGCAAGGTTCATCTTCAGGTGACAGTATTCTCCTCTTAAATGCATGATACCAAGACAAAACTGTGGCTTTACTTGGAGCTCTGCCAGGAAATGTCTGTTGTTTCAAAACAATCGGACATTTCTAAGCCTTTGGAACAATCACAGGAAAATCATAGCATGCCATGCCGGCTGATTCACTTCCATTGTGTTTTACTTCTATCTGCCAGTGTATGACTTTTAGAATTGTGCCACGTGAAAACAATGCAATGTACCGCACACAAATATTGCATGCAACCGCATGATAAGAGTAAAGTACTTGGAGGAAGTAAAAAAAATTTGATGGGATGCGTGCAGCATTCCTGGCTAAAAACTTCTAGAATGCACCAAGTTGCACAGTTCTTCATCTTGGACAGTTCTTCATTCATCCACTATAATAGCAGAAATAAAAAATGCAAACTGCGATATTTTGGGTTTGTACCTAATGCTGCTATAGGACCTTTAAGGTGAAAACTAAGTGAAAAAGCTCTTTCATTTTACTTGTTCTTCAAGGTCATTTTTTATCTCTTTCTCTTTTCTTAATGTCTGTGTTTTATAGGAACTTTAAGATAACAAACAATGCTAATACAGTGGATGGCATGTTACTGAATATTAACCTCTTCACGTTAATATTCCTCCGTTCAATACCATGACGAACATGCGTTCGTCATTTTCAGCTATTAATTCTATTAACCAAATGAAAACGTGGTTTTTCAGGAATGAAAAAATAAAACCATTTGGAACAGTTTATTCTTTTATGGGTCCATTTTCCTGTCGATAGATGGAACCATTGCGTTTATTTTTTGATTGTTTATTTCAACACCATTGTGCACCGTTTTTACATTGTTTTTTGTAAAAAATGGATGATTATGGTTATGTCAATGCAAGTAGTGATGCCGAAGATCCTGATTTTGAAATAAATACTGATTATGAAACAGAAATATTCTTACAAAATTGTACATGACGAACGCACGTTCGTCATTGGTTTGGCAGATAGTACAATAAAATCTGGTCCTGGGAGTATCCTTCAATTTTTTTAGCTGGTCGTGAAGAGGTTAATACGGATACAATGCAAAATCATGAATGACAACAAACTCCTTACAAATGACGGGTTTTTAAACAAATGATTGAACATCAATTATCCTATGACGTTCTTCGACATTTGCTGATAATATAATTAATATTTTTATGAATTTCTGTATTAAACTGCCACAATAATGGAACTACACTATTCAAACCTTGATCATTTCAATGGTATCAATTTTACATTTGAAAATGCTTAGGCTAAACAGCGTAAGTCAAATAAAATTTAGGGAAACAAAACCAGATACGCAACATACAGAGGTTGAGTCAAAAGTAGTGGCTGACTCGGGAAGGGGGGGGGGGGGGTTACTGTTTGACGAATTCTGGGCAAAGACCATTTACCACGAGGGTATATTGCAGTTTATTAAGAGAAAAGAGTGGGAAGAAACATCAGTACGAATTTGAATGCCATAGACATTGTGCCACCTGCGTCAGCCAGTGTAAAAATATGGCAGAAAAATTGGTAATATGCAGGCTCCTTCGTCACTATTGGAAAAATGGAACCAGTGCGTGAGCAGCAGCCGCTGAAATTTGCAGGGTGGAAGGGACGAAAAGCAGCACGACGGTGGTTCTCCTGCTTTTTGTCTGGAGACATGGGCCTGGAAGATGCGCCAAGGAGTGGAAAACCCAAAGAAGTGGATGACGCAACCCTACGGCAACAAGTGGAAGCCAACCCAGGCAGCACCACCTGTGGACTAGTGGCAGACATTGGGACATCACAATCAAGTGTGGTTCGACATCTGCATGCCATGGGAAAGGTCAATAGGAGCTGCCGAGTTGTGCCCCATGAGCTGACACCCACACAAACGCAACAATGGGTGAAGGTGTGTTGTCAACTGCTGGAAATAATCGAGGTTCTGCTACATGCAGCATATAGCCCCGACCTGGCACCTTCCGACTACCATCTCTTCCAGTCCATGGCGCACTTCCTGCGTGGACGGCGCTTCGCAAATGTCAGTAAGGATGAAGATGCCATGCGCGACTTTTTCGCCCAGAAACCGGTGGAGTGGTTTTGCGAGGGCATCCGCCAACTGGCTGATCATTGGATGAAGACCATCGAGAATGATTGACTCTACTTTGAAGATTAGCAGTGAGTGGTTCCTGGCTGGTGCCCATTTAAAAGTTTGCGCGATGATCGGCCACCACTTTTGACTCAACCTCTGTATTGCATTAGTGATTATAATGCTAGTTATAAAAATAACATACAGTCAAACCCTGTTAGTATGTAATCCTGCTTTATACACGTTTTTCCTTTGATCCCATCCCCTTGAAAGTTATTTCCATATAAAAGAATAATACGTGTTTTTTGCTCGGTCCCTTGAAACACGTATTAAACAGGGTTTGACTGCATTTATTATTTTCATATGGTATTCTTTCAAATTTCTAATATTCTGATCAATATGTGAACATTAATGTAAACAATTTTGTGACTGCAAATCCACTTTTTTATAGTTTAAAAAATATATATATCCATTCTATAAGTGAAGAAAAATTAAACTGCAAAAAAATTATGTTCTGAATGCTACTCTTTTCACCTTTGATGTTTACATTTCTCATTAATTTTAAATAAAAACAAATTATCAAGGAAATAAACATAATTCCAAATTTTCTGCTGATTATAAATATTAAATTATAAGAATGAGTCACAAACAGATGGTCATGGTAAAAATATTTATGAAAAATTTAGATCAACTGAAGTTTTAATTCTAATCCTATCTTTAATTGCAAGTAGCCAATTTTAAACATACAGTTAAAATGTTTAATAATTCTCAAAAACCAATATAAGAATACTTCCACATAATGTAAAAATAATAATAAAATTCGTTTCTCTGCAATTTTTTGTACTTTTTTGCAAGGAGGGGTAGATTCAATCACCCCCCCCCCCTCTCTCAAAAAGTTATGGTAAGAAGGGCCAAATGCACATCACAAACCCCTCCCCTTCTAGATCCTCCAACATCTCACAATAATAAAAAAACTTAAAGATATAAAATACTTACGATCAATTGAAGCAAATAATTCTGGCTTATCATCAACTGAAACAACACTCTTGAACCCAACTTTAGGCTCTTTGGTGACAGAAGTGGGAGATTTTTTGTCATCGCTTGATGTACGTTTCTTCAAAACAACAGTAGGAATTGTCTCTAAATTCTTTTGGCTTGCAGATAAATTTTCATCAGTACTAATTACAGATTTTGTGACCACGTTTTCTTTATTTGCTAAAATGTCATCTTTATCTTCAACGATAGTTGTCAATGGATTTTGTTGTGCAGGAGTAGTTTCAGCAGGTTGGCTATCTGCAGGCGTTTTCAAAACCCCCTGCTCTTCAGATGACCATGTAAAGAGCCCGGTAGAAAAGTCCACTAACGTCCGAGGAGAAGAACTTAAAATTTTTGAAAATGTTGATTGGGTTTGAGTCTGAGGAGTTGTTGAAGAAGAGGTAACAGTAGTGGCACTTGGAATCTCTGAGAGGCTAGAAATAGGCAGAGAACTCTCACTATCTTTTTCACTACCACTGAATGATTCCATCCAAGTGAGAGGGTAGGACAGCCGCTTCAGCACTTTCATCTTACTATCTTGTAATGGGGATGAATTTTTCCTTGTAAGGGATTCTCTTAAAACCTATCATAAATGAATTAAGTATTTAGTAAGTAAAATATCTTCATCACATTTTCAATAATTAGTAAATTATTTTAGAATAAGTTTTAAAATTCTAAAATATACAGTGTTCAATAAAATAAATCAATGGACCTGAAAAATGAACCAACTGTAACACACTACATAGCCTAACAACAGATTTATGGTCTGGGTGCCAATTAGTTTGATAGCCGAAGTCCCCTTGGTAGTCCTCTGTGGCTCCCTAACAGCACTTGAAATACATATTGTTATGCTTGTTGTTTGATATGTTGAGGACAGCCTATGATCGGAATTCCTTTTGTAGCACCCAGGGGATTACTTTCCAACAAACGCAGGAAGGAAAAACCTCTAACTACCAACAAACATCTGAGATATGAAACCCCTGATACGTATTTTGACAGGCATGCGTCCATTCTTATGGGATGATTGAAACTCCATACAGCCAATTCCATACGACAGTTCATTCTTATATTTTTTAATTACAACACTATGATGCCAAGTTATACTTGTCTCCATGTTTGCGAAACAATGCCTGGGTCAGCTAAATAGCCACATCGCTCACCTATTGAGCACATTTAGGATGTATTTGGGCACTGCTTACAACCAGCCAGTATGTTGATAAATTAACCTACCAATTGGAGATCACTCTCAAGATAAGAATAGAATTCAGTAATTTTATGAATCCATGCAATGCAGTTAAAAGCATGTATCCAGGCCAGAGTGAACCAATACTGTAGTGACTTACTTGCTTTTGTAATGCTTTCTGTCATAAGATCAGCCAATAGTTTTGAAAGTCTAATCATTTCTATCTCCAATAATATATATATTCCATGCTTCCTTCTTGTGTTAGATTTTTTTGTCAAGAATTAATTTGAAACAAACTCTCTAATCAAAATTTTTGACCACTGAATGTCAAATGTGGAATTATAATTTGAAATCCATAGAGTGGTAGATCATTTATTGAACTGTTCTAAAAGCCTATATTCTCTTTTAAGTCTCTAAATTTTAACGTAGAGAAAAGAATCAAAGAATTTTCTAAAACAAGTTCAAACTGAGCTCCACATAAATGATAAGCAATAAAATCTAAAATAATAGTCTTTAATCCTTAAACAAAAATTGCATATACTTACCATTATTTCCCCAATATTATCTTGTATCAATCCAAAACGAATAATGCAAGTGACCAGGCTAACACATATAGCCAAATTCTTACTCAAAAGTCATATCTCATTAAAAAAAGCTATGGAGAAGTTAGCTGAATTACTTTTGAATAAGCAATTAGGATCAACCTTCTAAGAATTTGAGCAATCAGAAAGATATGAAGGCCGGATAAAGTACATCAAAGTTATCACGTGTTGTATTAAAAAAAATCCATTTTGATGAGAAGCTTGGTCACTGGAATAATAGTGTATATTATTCAGTTATTCAGTGTGAATACAATTGTATAGATGTTTTTAGGATGAGAATTTATAGGGTTGATAGAATTGATAATTCTGGATATAAATCGAGATCACACAATTGTGAAGCAGTAGGAGGGGAGGTGTTGTGAAAGGAAGAGACTGTCTTTTGAGATTTATTTGAATTGAACTCGAGTTAGTCTTTGAATTCATTGGTGAAATGAAGTATTAAAGTAATTAAAGGATAATTTGTATCATGGATTAATTAAAGGATTTAAGATTATTATGATTTTCTTGGTTATTCTAGTTGGATCTTAATAAGTGAGAAGAGGGAAGGGAGGCCAGATGTGCTTTTCGTATAAAAACGAGCGTTGAGAAAACGAAAATTATGAGTTCTGATAAGGCATCTGAAAGAGGGAAGCTGAGCGCTCTCTGCTCTTAGTTGGGGAATTTTTGACGGTATGATGGAAATTTGAAGGGGGGGCTAACTTGATGTAAACGGCTGCTGTGAAGTATACACAGTAAGTTACTAAATCTATTAGCTTCTCCCTCACAATTTTTGAATGAGCAGACTCATCAAAAGTATGGCAATATGGAAATTTGAATGGGGGGTGTCAGGTGTTGAAGTTGACCTGGGAAACCTAGCCCAGCTTGACGCTCTGCACATTCCGCCCAAGCCCACTGCATTGTGAGTGACGGTGTACTGCGTTGTGAAACATTTCCATAGAATTGAAATTAAGAGTAATCAGCATATAATGGAGTCATCATTGAAAATTGGAAATTGGATCCTCAACATTTTCTTCAGAACAAATTGAAGCAAGAGATGGAATTTTCTTCAAGCGATTAGCATGGTCAAGAACCTAACGTGGTGAAAGGAAGACAACTTCTCATCTTTGAAATCTTCTGTTGAATTTAGTGGGGACACTTTGAGACCTCCAGTGGACTCACTCACTAATCAATCTGGATCATTTTAAAGTGTGTTTTGTGCTTCAGTGTAATTAGTGAAATATTATAATGGCCTGTTTAAAATAAAAAGTGTTTAGTGTCCAAGGTGGGATTAAATGTGATCACAAGTCTGCAGATGTCTAAAACTACATAATTGTAAGTAGAGAGAAATATTTTGACTTATAAAATTTCTTAGGTTGTCATGACAAAAATGTGATAAAGGACAGATTGAGGGAACTCTATTAAAATTGAGTCTTTAGTGGTGTTATCTCTATCCTCAGAGTGATTGAAAGAGTTTGAACTTTTCTTATATAATAATTATCTCGTTTACATTAATTGAAACTTTCGCATGATATCGTAGTTGTAAGTAATTGGGGATTTAGAATTAACTTTCTTCTTTAACGTTAAGTACTATCATCTTTCTTTTCTTTAGGTTTAAGGCTTATTTTATTTTTGTATCTCATTGGTATTCTATTAACCTTGAATAAAAAGATATTTATTTAATTCTAATCTTTGCCTATCTTATTGGAATAGATAAGACACAACCTGCCACTCCTTTAAAGAACCCGACCTTTGTTTTTGATTGAGCCTATTAATGAATCAATATTGAGCTGGCTGTTAATCGGTCCTTTGACTTTGATTTTTTGAGTGGTATTGCATTACAATTAGGGACAAAGGTCACATAATAAAAAAATAGGTAAAGGTGGAAGGAATTTAATGTATATGAATTTCCAGTGTTTACAGCAGCTTCAGCTAAATTTAAATTCTCAAATTTAAAATACTACTGAATTACACCTAAAGCTTCTTCTTGAATTGTTTACAAGATTGTACTATACATCCTGTTCAACAGATACTGTTGCCCAGAAATTTTAACTAATACTCATTTTCATGCCATGTTTTCTCCAACATTTCTTCAGCTACCTTCACCACAACATTCTCTATTTTTGAGTTTAAAGCTTCATTATCAGAAACAAGTGGATTTAACGTTTCACCATTAGTATGCCCCCATTAAAAATAAAAGACATGAGGGGTAATGTCTGGTGAACAAAGGTGCCATTGTGTTGGACTGTAATACCCCATCCATCAGTTTGGAAGAACTCATTCAGGAATTCATGAACAACTACTCATAACCCCAATCTGGTAGTGCATCATCTTGTTGATAACTGCCCATGACTGAAATTGAGATAGAGCTTCAGCATATTACGTAAATATTTGCTGAAGTAATGGGCTCAGTAAGGGGGGAAAAAAAAATCTTGGGATTACAATCAAAACCACCTTAAAACTTCTAGCTAAGATGAATTGGGTACAAGGACTGGCTGAGTAAAGAGTAAATATAAAGTATTTTCTTGTTTAAAATTTCATGGGGGCGAAATTATAAAAATTTTTGTTTAAAATCCTATAAGGGGGATTATAGGTAGTTAAAAAAAATAAATAAATAAAAAAATAAAAAATAAAACAAATTGAGAAGCCCTGATATAGACTCCGGTATAATGAATACTAAAGTATGATACCAAACTGAAAGAGTTTCATATAAAATCGCAACATAAATACAAATCATTCCTATTATTTAAGTTGCTTTAAGCTATTTCAGAAGGAAACAAAAGTTGAAACAAATAATTTTGTTATTTTCATATTAAACTCTTACCGGTTCAGAAGGTGCTGTAACTGCTGCAATATTCGGTTGCTGCTCAAAACTGGTCAAATCAGTAGATTTTGAATCTAAACAAACATTATTAGCAATTACTGTTCTTTCTTCTTGTGACTTTTCACTTGGTTTTATATCACAGACATCAGTAATCTTTTGAGTAGATGCTTCCTCAACAGGGAAGCTATCCGTTGCTGCATTTAGAGCATTTTCTTTTACAATATCAGATAAAGGCTCGTCATAAACGTCATCTGATTTCACTAAAGAACATGCCTCTGGATGCCTGATTAAATAGTTTGTAGCTTGTACAATGTCAGGTTGAGGATTGTCTATATCTTCAGATGATTTCTTCCTTAACCTTTCATTATCAAATGTATCTCCTTGTGGAATGTCTGACAAACTAGAGGGAATGCTTTCCTCTAAAAACACTTCAGAGTCCAAATTAATTACAGAATCTGAGGTCTGAAGTATATTACCCCCAGGTGTTTGACAAGAGCTCAAACTTGCTCTCTCTTCTTCAGGAGTACCTGCTTCTGCCATATCTGAAACACTACCATTCACAGCATGCTCCGAGTCACTTCCACTTGGGCGATTTGAAAGGTATGATCCTGATGGCTGCCATGTCAACAAACACTCCTTTGCATGATAAATCTCAGGGTGCGGCTGAATTGGCCTATATTAAAAAAAATAAATAAAAGACAAAATCAATAAACATTGTTAATAGATAAAATGAAAACGTAAGTATGAGGATCAGCTGAAAAGTAATGAACAGTAACTTGCAATAAAAGATATTCAAATGAAACAAATTTTTCATGAAAGTACATTTTATTAGCTACAAAAACTTATATTTACATTTCAACATAGTACAAAAACTTATATT
>JAHWFO010095468.1:1496214-1523393 GCA_023313115.1 Rhysida immarginata | reverse complement strand
TACAAAAACTTATATTTACATTTCAACATAGTACAAAAACTTATATTTACATTTCAACATAGTACAAAAACTTATATTTACATTTCAACACAGTCACCATTTACAGCTACACACGTCTCCCAATGGTGAACCAGTTCTTTTCATCTCGTCAATGAAGAATTTCCGATAGTCTTCCTTTGACTGTGTCCTTTACTTTTCATCATGCATGAGAAAATGAATGCTTAATGCCTCTCATTAAATGTCGGAAAAAATGAAATTCACAGGGGGCAAATTCGGCGAGTGGAGGCCGTGGAATGGCTTCAAATTACAACTTCGCAAGAGCCTCAGCTGTTGAACAGAATGTGTGTGTCCGAGCATTATTGCGTTGCAGAATTATTGGCTCATATGATTTTTGAACGCAACACACACATATCTTTTAAGGTTTTAAATGACTAGAATGTCACTAGGCTTCACGTTTTCAGCTGTTAAAAATTCATGCCTTGACACAGCAGCTATACTAGAAGCCTTAATAACAAGGACGTTTCTACATCTTGCAGGGCCCTGTGCAAAATTCCCTGTTTCTACAATTGTGTGAGGCTCTTTTCTACACATTGTGGGGCCCTCAACGGCATGGGCTCTGTGCTAGCGCACGATTTGCAAACCCATGAATACAGCCCTCATTAACAATGGCTACTAACAGAAAAAGAGGATGAAGAACAAGAAATTTGGTCTGATTGTAGTAAGGGAATGTAGCTATAAGAAGGCAGCATTTGTTGCTTTGCAAGTACAGTCGAACCCGAATAACTCAAACCCTGATAACTCAAATTCCCGGTTAACTCAAACGATATTTTAAGTCCCATCCCCCAGAGCATTTAATTCAATAGAAAATTCACTCATTAACTCAAACAAATTTTTTAATAAATCCCGGATAACTCAAAGAAAGTTTGGCTTTGGTGAATAGGAAGCGACAGTAATTCAAGAAAAAATTAAATTCTCTGTAAAGTTTCAAATATAATATATCTATACATTGTAACGACCCCCCCACCCGCCCGAGACGATTTTCTCGTTTCTTTTGTTAAAAAAATTCTTGATAAATGCAATTATTGTATTGATTTCCTGATAATTTTATTCAACGATGAAAAAAACTCTTATTTATGTGACAAACCGATCTTGGAAACGTACTCAACAATGGACTCAGCAATAATGCGGTTATTAATATCAGACTGAAAAAAAAGAACTTGACGTTTAGTTGTTGCCGAGCGAGGAGAGAGAGGAGAAGCAGGAGTGAAATTTTGGAATACGAAGGGCAAGCAGCTCACCTCAGAGGGCTTGCGTGTTTGAAGAAAAAGAAAGACGACGATAAACGACTGGACTACAGAACAGAGACATTTCTCGAGAGAGCTGGACCTTAGACGAGATTCAGCGTCAAGAATTCAGAAGCCTTGCGACCTCGACGACTCAATAATTACGTTCGGCCAACGCCGCCATAGACGTTCGTACCACCAACCATAAGACGACAACAGGAAAAGTAATATCCATTTCTTTCTATTTTCCGTTTTGGGGGCCCCGTGATAGAACTGAATTTGTTATCATCAATCCAACAACGTATAAGAAATCTTTTCGATGAGGATTTATAGCCGTATTGCTCGTTCCTTGGGTCTAGGGTGGACTCCCCTCTACTAACGTTACCCTACCTTAATCCGATATTATTAATTTAGTTTTAGTTTTCGACCCTTCCCCCCCACTCAGTCCAAGTCTTTTCCATCCCTGATGAGGGCAATTTCTTCAAGTGATGACACAGTATTACAATTGTAGCCCCAGACGGACCCCTTAATTTCTCGTTGACGAACTCTATGCAGATTTTAAACCTAAAGTGAAAAGAAAAACAAAGTAAATAATAATAATAAAAAAGATTAATAAGGAAAAATTAAGAAAGAAGTAGCATAAAGAGAAAGACGTTTACCCAATTAATGAGACTTACCTAGATAAAGCACTTCAATCCAGGACTAGAAAAGATAAAGACAAACCAAAATAAGAAAACCGTCGACTTTAATGTTAAGATGATAGACTCATAAATAATCCGTTGAGAGTGTAATAAACCTCAATTAATTTGTTGCGACTAAAATTAGCTTAAAGAGAATACTTACCAAATGTGATTTTGCAGAAACTGATATGACGGAAAAATAACCTTTTCCCATTGACGACTTTCCTCCGATAATGACGAAAAAATAATTAAGACTCGAAACTTGTTTAAAGAATTTATTTGTGTGATATTATTTTACAGACTTTTATTCGTTACATTTAAGACAATGTTGATCTCAATATTTTAGTGAAAGACTCAGTGGAATAGACTTTTATTTATTTGCTATTTTGAACAATTTGCTTGTTATCCTTTTTTTCTTTTGTTTGACCTCAACACCTGTGAGGTGCCTGATCTATTTAATTATTGTTTTAGAATTAATCTCTTGAGAATAAACGTTACCCTTCACAGGTCTTTAGGAGGGATCAACCAATTACGTCTGATACTTATTCCCCAATACGAACTTAAGATCTTATTTAATAGAATTTCAAGTCACCGGATTGATCTGTACTCCCGACCAAGAATAGGGACATTAAAACATATATCATAAATGTCATGAGATGAAAAATAAATGGGCAAAACTTGCCGAGAGATACCTTCCGAAAATTTTTACAAACCGGAAGTAGAATTCGGAAGCCATGCCAAAACAGTATTGGAAATGATTTAGTGTTGGAACGGACCATATTTTACAGGGTCCCTACTATATTTGTATATGGATCTCATTAACACTAATCAAATTCATAGAAATACTGTGAGTATCATGTAATCTTTGTCGTGGTCATGTAGCCTCGTTTTCAACTTACTGGTTGTTTTGACTTAACTCCAAAACCTGATAAGTCAAAATTGTTATGTGGTCCGCTGATGATTTGAGTTATCAAGGTTCGACTGTAGTTTTGTTTTCTCATTACTTTCCAGTGTGCATTACTTTTAGCTGCTTCTCATATCACAAAAAAGAAAACATTAAAGATAACATAGTCCCTGTTTGAGTATGTTCTTAAAGTCTGATCTAAAAATCTACAGGGTGGCTCTAAATGGAATGACAATAAGCACCTAGCATGATTCTTTGCATGATGAACTTATGCATAAAGTTCCTTGATGTTCAAAACTCAAATTTTAAGAGTCTAAACGTATTGCGAAGTTTGCTAAAAAGGTGGCAGAAAACATCATTTTATCTCAACAATTGCCGCACTTTCTCTTGGCATAGCACAATTCATTGTGTCAACACTGGTGCCGAAAATTCATAAATGACGCAATGATGAGATTTTTTTTTAAGACTTAAATTTTAAGTTTTAGACATTTTAGATATGGAACTTTTTGCTTAGATTGAGACATGGAATCACACTAAGTAATTATTGTTCTTCCATTTAGAAACACCCTGTATATCAAAAACAGTAAATCCATGAAGAGAAATTTTCAGGTCTGTTAATTTTATTTCCTTTTTAACAAAGTATCGCAATATAATTGTTATCATCAATGTAAGAAATTAGGCTTTGAACAGAACGCCTAGGAAATCTATAGAATGCTGTGAGGAGTTTCCACGCTTGCTGATGCTAGAATTGTTCTCTGAAAATGATGTCAACATTGCCAAAGTTCAATGCCCTTCATTAGCAAGATGTGAAAAATGGGACATTATTAAAGTAAACAACTTTTAATGTTTCACACATTTCCTAGGCATTTTACGAGGGTTGGGGCATAAGTCATGGCAACTATTTTTTTCTCATAGCTAAGGGATGGTATCACAAAATGTCATATGTCTCGAGGAAACCGTTCATTCATAGTATATTTCCATAACACCAGATGGCCCTGTGATTTCCTTTTGTTGCATACAGAACAATCTTAAATCAGTTCTTAGTCAACCGCCATGCAGAATGGATGTTAGCCGAGTTGAACAACGCTCAATATAGCCGGTCTCTGCTGGCTTTGGTAAGAATTGGAGCACCCACTATACTCTCTGGACTTTTCTCCATGTGATTTTGATCTTATACGGACGGTAAGGAACCATTACATGGTAGACAGCTTCGGAGACGAATGGACATTGCAAATACCCGTATTGTGCAACAGGAGATGACCAGATTTCCACATGGTGAAGCAGATGATATGGGCGCCTGTCACATCGTTGGCAGCGTACTGTGAACGTTCAGGGGACTACTTTGAGGCCCTTTAGAACGGGTATGTGTGCTATAATGATTCTGGAACATGAAAGTTGTAATGTTATATCAACTACCTTAATAAACATGAAGAGCAAAATATTTCCGTGTTGCTAAATGTCCATACATTTCCTCCATTCCTTGTCCTTTCATCTATATATTTCCCATTTTCCACCCACGGTCGACTTCTCACAAAAAAAAATAGTTGCCATGACTTATGCCCCAACCCTCGTATGTTATGCCAAAAAACAAACCAGAAAAGTATAAAATAATAGCAAAAAAAAAAAAATTACTGAGTAATGTCAAGTCAGACTTAAGATTATATTAAGTACTGAATTTTAATATTTTTTCCTTTTTTTATTGCTGTAAATAATTCTAAATAAAAAAAAAGTAACAAACATACTTATCATAAAGAGATGTATCTATCTAATAAAAGTTATTCAAGTGAAGTAAAATAATTAAAGGAGAAAATCAAATTTATTATACAGTATATGATCAATTACCTATCGGGTATATGGCTAACGAACATCGTTGCAATGTCATTGTACATAGCTGCATTGATGACATAATCCATAGGAGCTATGACTCCATATTTCTCAGGTCCATGCTCAATAACCAGAGGATCTGACACATTAGGATCAAACATAACATTATTTGGAGTCACTAGAAGGACTCCACTCACAACTCCCTATGAAAATAAAGAAAACACATCATTAATATAGTTTAAATAACCAAAGCATAATTAGAATATGAACTAATTTTTAATACTTTTACAATAAGTTACATAATAAAAATAGTTCAATTTATACGAGATGTGGTAAAAAAAATACGGTGAATATTGCTCCCGATAACCATCTGTGGAGATAGAGGGAAATGCAACGCATATCCTGGCACATCGGTCCTTCCCCTCGATGAGTGGCATGTTTCAACTTGTTCAGTGTGTTCAGTCCGCTGTAAGCTACAGAAGAATGAAGGTCTGTCTCGTAGTTCTACAATAATGGACTACGAGCAGCGAATCAACATGAAATTTTGTTTCAAACTGCAAAGAGATGCTAAACAGACACATGCAATGTTGACGGCAGTTTATGTGGATTCAGCCGTGATCCTAAAGACTATTTACAAATGGTATGACTGATTCCGGAGAGGCTGTGAATGCGTTGAAGATGAAAAGAGACACCCAACAACATTAAAAATGAAGAGAACATTGAAAAAATGAATGAAATGATTCGATCAGCTATGCGATTGATGATGTTTGAAGAAAACGGCCTGAAAAACAAGCGAATGGTTTCATCCTCCATCATACCATCACTCCCTACACAACACATCACTTCTGGTGCGGTAGTTTTTGTCAAATAGAAACATTACCACGTGTCCCCAACCTCCGTATTCTCCTGATCTGGCTCCTTGCAACTTCTAGCTCTTCCCCAGAATGAAAATGGCCTTTTAAGGAAAAGGTTTTGACATAATTGAGGACATCCAGAGTGCCACAACAGCATAACTAAAGTCACTCAAGAAAGAAGACTTCCACAACTGCTTCAGAAAGTGGCAAGAATGTTGGGATAAGTGCATTCATAGCAAAGGACTATTGTCAATGTAGTTTTTGATCACACTTCTAATAATGAAATAGACACTGAAGTGTCACTGAAAGCAATTCATATGATAATTCAGCCAGCCCCTCCATCATGCTGGTCAGCTTCCCATGGCGTTTCTTCTTGATGGCCACCCACAACTTTGACAGAAGACCCCAGTAATACTTGCCAGTCTATCAGGAGAATACCTTGGCAATCCCAAAAGACACTGAATATCACCTTCCATGAAGATACCTGCATCTTTGCATTTTTTGGTGGTGTGACTCTGTGTGTTTCCACTGTTTGCTCTACTCCATCTCTTGGTTGTAGTGGTACACTCACTCATCCAGCACTCATCCATGGTTATCAGGCATTCAGAGAAGTTCTCCACATTGGCGTTGCACAGCTCCAATATTTCTGCTGCTACTGCCTTTCGGGAATCTTTCTGCATTGGTATGGGCAGCCGTGAACCCCAGCATGCTAGAATCTTTGTCGTGTGCAATATGTTGTGCAGGACGTTGATCAAGACTCACAACTGATATGAACCACCTGTACTATCACCTCAACTGTCATTCGTCGGTCTTCAAACACCATGGCCTCCACTTGCACAGTAATGTTGGTTCTTCACTGAGAGATGGCTTGAATGTGGCCACTTAATGGGCTCATCTTCCAACACTTGCTTGGCCACATTCAAAGCATCTGCGCCACTTTGAAACAGTTTCATATGTTGGAGCACTGTCACCATACATCTTGACCAGCTCCACATGAATTTCCTTGAATTCTTGGCCTTCTGGTAGAGGAAACTTATCAAAGGCACTTGCAGTTTCTCCATGGGGTGTACATATTAGATGAGATGCTCCCACAGATTGCATGGTCTTGCAGAACACGTCCTTTGATTGTGTGGAGACTACATGAACGTGTGCTTGCCCTGACACAATAACTGTGTCCCTTTCCTCTCGAGTTCGATGACTGTACGAACTTTATGAACCATCCTATATGGATGGGTGACCATATTGGCCTAAAATTCATCAATAAATATTTTGGTATTAAAAACAACTGTTACACAATTATACAATTTTATTAACATTATACAATTAACATTAAAATTAAATCTTAGTTACAAAAAGGAAAAAAATGTTTTGTATGCTAAAGAAACAAGAGCATCTCATTTTTTATTAGATACTCAAATTCTTCTTTCAGTGAACACAGTTATCATTCTTAGTTTACCTGGCCATCTGTTATATGCCGAACATTTATTTTCAAAAATTTCTCTATGCATTCTCTGTCTAAGTTTCGTTCCTCTTCTTCAGTTAACTTATGGATTGTTGGAGACATCACAGGAGACTGGATTCGCTCTACATGACCTGGCTTTGGACTTGTCTGTGACCCATTTTCAATATCATCATTCTAATGAAATAAATAGTTTTCAATAAAATTTTAAGCAAATTTATCAAAGAAATGTTTTTAAGACAAATAATAAAAAAATTCTTAAAGTTACTTTTAATCACTTAAAAATTTCAGTATAAATAAAAAAGAAAGAAAAAAAAAGTATGAGTGAAATTAAAAATGAACAATTACCACCTTCACTAGCATATAAGATGTGCTTTTTGCTAGTAAAATAAAGATTTTCAAATTGTAAGAATCAGTTTTGTTTGAAGGGGAAAATGATTATGAGCCATAGTCTAGCAATCAAAATTCATCTGAGTAAGAAGCAAAAAGCAAAACTGTGCAGAACTCTTTAAAAAATTATTGAAGATTTTAAATAAAGACTGTGTGCATTCACAAAAGGTTATAACATTCACCACATATCACATATGACAGCTAAAAAAAAGTTATGCTATAGCTCATAATAAGTGCGCTGTTTAATAATCTCTATGGCATATGAATGAAAAATGTATCGAGAACAATGAAGGAAACTTTATAGGAAATTTGAAATGCCAGTTGCCATTTATCTTACATAGAAGACATGAAAAACTAATATTCTTCCAAAAATTTTATTAGTTACTAGCAGATATACCCGGCGTTGCTCGGGCTCTTTTTTGATGAAAGTTTGCAATATCTGAATGGGAATATACAGTAAAAATTAACACATTAAAACAGTAAAAATTCATATAGAAAAACCGAAAAAAACTTTTAAAATGTTCCTAATGGATGGCCCTGTAACAAACAGTTCACCCCGGTTCCTGTTGGAATATTGTGTATAGCTGAGCGAGTTTACCCACAGTGCAGGAGAAACAATGTATGGAATAATGTGTATGGCTACGAAATTGGGAGGAAATAGAATGAAAATGAAACAATAGTTTGATCCGACGTTTTTTCAGCCCTGGCTTTGGCTGTAGTTCTTCTATTTTGTGTGACCTGACCTTTAAAAATTCATTTGTTTATCTAAAAATTCAACAATTCCAAAATTCTCTTCAGAGCAGTCTACTGTTGAACAAACTTTACCATGCATTGTTCGTCAGGAGATATATATTTTTGGTCCGTAATTTAAATTTAAATTCATGAATTATTATCGATAAATATTATTTTTTCGAAATTTCATGTAGACAGGACCTTCTTCTTGCTTTGAAGATCAAATTTGCAAATTTCATCAAGATTGGAATTAAACTATAGATTTATATAAGAAAGAAACACACATGGACCCATCTGTTCGCAATGCATCTCAAAATGGCTAGACCAATCTTGATGAAATTGTTCATGGTAATTCCGATGGACCCTGGGAAGGTTTTAGGTAGCTCATGGTGGAGATATCACGCTACATGGATAGCACACTCTATAATTCGTTACCCCCTCCCTAAAAGAGGTTAATATGGTTAATTATGTAGTGCCACACCAGTTAATGTGTTACGTTTGTAGTGCCACACCAGTTAATGTGTTACGTTTGTAGTGCCACACCAGTTAATGTGTTACGTTTGTAGTGCCACACCAGTTAATGTGTTAAGTATACAATGCAACACCAGTTAATGTGTTAACAAATTTTCAATTCTCCCCCCTTAGGGGTTAGTTTTCCTTATTCTTATTTGTTTTAAACCACCCCTGCATTAGAGGAAACAAAACAAAAAAAAAAATTATTCAAATCGGTCAAGCCGTTTTTGAGTTTTAGCAAGACTTAACGAACAGCAATTCATTTTTATATATATAGACAAGGATCATATTGGTAGTCTTGAGCAACAATTTTTGACAAATCAGAATTTATTAATATGAAGAAAACAATTATATCAACTTACTCTACCAACTTTACAATACATGTTGTGGTATTGTGGAGATGTACATACAGTTCGTCTATTATAACTTGGCTGGTGACCATGTGTGAGTAATAAACATCATACTTCAAATTCGGTCAACCCCTGTTTTTTTACAAAGTAGTGACTCCAGGAATAGATGAGGAGTCAAAGCCTATATGGATTAAGGAGCTTTGATTAGGTTACCATGAATTAAAGGTGATCTTGAATAAAGGCTATAAGTTAATCCTCTCCCATTACCTATGGCAACATATTGGCTCGCCGTCAAGACATAATAGATGGATGGTATGGGCGCTAGCAGTGTTAGGAGATGGGTAAAACATTTCAAAGACGGAACCACAAGCATCCAAGATCGGCCTTGAGCAGTCGGACTGCCTCTACTGAATGCGACAAGGAAAGGGTTGACGCTGCCACCATTCAATAAGATAGGCATGTCATAGTGAAATCACATTAAAAATTGGAATAGGACACAGTCCTTGAACAAAGTTCAACAAAAAGGGAATTTTCAAGCTTGCAGAACGATGGGAAAAATGCATGCAGCAAAATGGATATACTTGTTGAAAAGTGAAGAATAGTTCATGAATATACTTGTCTTTTCTATATCAATATATTCTGATTTGTAAAAAACTGTTGTTTAGGACTTTCAGCATAACCTTCGTATATGAAAACCTCTAATCCATGATTCATATGTTGCTGCTTTCTTGTGAATTAAAGCTTTTTCTTTCTTTTCTTAATATTTTAAATTCAAATTTAAAGAGAACTATTAATAACCTGGCATAATAAATTGCAGTATTACTAAGGATATAAGGGATAAAGGTTTTAAACTAAATAAGAAATGAAACCACAATTCTACAAGAGATTTTTTAATCTAGAGCCACGGATGAACATGATGAAGAGGATATATCCATGGTTCCAGATTAAAAATCTCTTTTATGGAACTGTGGTTTCCTTCTTATTTAGTTTCTTACTATATTTGTTTATACTTTTTGGCATTATGCCATTTGTACTGGTATTATCTTTAGGTTTGCTTAATTTGTTGGTTTGGTTTTTATAAGTTTTTTTGGCCACATGTTTTCTAAGTTATTTGCATTCTTTCTCATGATTTATTATCTGAACACACATTCTGGAACAAATACAAACATGCATGCCTATCATAGGATTCATATCCACAACCAGATTAAAGGCTCTCTCAGATGGAACCAGAGAATTGGAAAGCTACACCTCAACTGTTTCATCTACTTCATAATTGTTGTACACTGAGTCCGCCAAAAAAACGTTTACACGCTTTATTAGATTCATCTATAATATTTTCCTAACAGAAAAATCGAAAGCTTACACCCCAATATTATTACATGCATTGAATGAAGATGATCCCGATAAAAGCAGACCACAACTGCCATAAGACATAGGAGATTACTTGATAAGAACTTGCTAGGAAAATGCATAGGAGTAAGTTCGCCATATTCAAAAGTATCTCAATGCTTATGATAATCACTTTGAACACCTGTTATATATTTGTTTGACGGACTCTGTATATAATTTTCTTTATAACAATATAAAGATATTCTGCTATGCCTATATTTTTAATGTTCCAATACCTATCTTGTTGGAATATGAAATTCCTACCCATTCTTATTGTGACTGTGACATTACGTAATGTTGATGCATTCGTTAAAGAAAAACATTATATGCACTTATATGAGTTTAGGGCATAAAAAACTAAAGTATTTCATTTTTGGTGGTACATTTGAGTGACATCTGGCAAAGTATACCTAAAACTTGATGATATGATATTGTGTAAGTTTTGAGTGACGGTTATTTTCGCTATTTTTATTGCTTTCCTAATTTAGAATAACCCTTTAATCTGTATTAATAACTCTAAGTTGTTATGGCAAGAGATCTGCATAGAGCAATACACAAAAGGGTTTGATGACTGACTGCATTGTCAAAAATCATTTAGTCAATACATTATCTAAAATCACATTTATCACGTAAATAAGTAATACCAGAATACTACCATTAAACATTATAATGACCATAGCTTATATTCTACTTGAATGACTTGGATATTAATTAGGTTTATTTCATTTATATGTACTGTTGAAGTTTGCAATTTAGAACATGTTCTTAACCTGATCCTTAAGCAGAAAAAGTATAAAAAAAACCTTTAAATTGAAATTAGTTGAGAAATTAGCTCTAAAAATTAGAGAGATTCACAAGCTAATTCTTTTATTGCTATTGGGAAAAAAGATTTTAAATATCTATATTTATTTATTTTTTTAAAGAATGCAACAATGCTGACTATGATAAAATTGAAATTGTATGCAACTCATAAATAAAAATATGCATAACAATTATATGAAACGGATTTTTCATTGACTTTAGCAATTATATGTATTAATCAAGACTAGTCAAATTTATAACAAGTAAATACAACAGGATGAACAATATAACAAATTTTTAATTATGTTTAATTTCTCCTGAATACATTTATCGAGGACAGGATAGGATGAACAAAATAAAACTGAATAATGGCGGAATATTTCCCTTCTGAAAGAGAAGATATGTTTAAAATTTTAATACTAGTCAATAGGAAATGGCAAATGAAAATGAAAGGAAGGAAATGCTTATTTACATTTCCAATAGGACAGAAGGGAAAAATAAGTTCTAAAACAAACAAACAAAAAAAAAAAATTCAACAATGTAATTGACATAATAAGATAGCAATTTCAATCAATATAGCTATCCTAACAATTACAATAATGTAGAAGTTTAAGAAGAAAAACAGACAATTATTTATACAGTTTATAAAGTGTCATAATACTCATGAATATATTCAATATTATTATGAAACAGCAGTTATGAAAGTATTTTCATATGTTAAAATTCTATCAAAAATGAACAATGATACCAAACACTACCAAAGTTAAAGATTCTCAAAATTTTCTTATTTAGGAACTCATTCCCTTTAACATCATTTACAATGCTGACAAAAAAAGCAACAGCTCCGTACATCTGTTGCAGAATTATTAAAAAGGAATTCCTCTCATGACCAGTTGGTGCTGCCCTCTTGATAATGAAATTAGAATTTCAACTTCAAGTACTGAAATGTTTAATCCAAGTTGGACTAAACAGTGTTACAGTTTTATTTATTTTCAGTCAGTTGTCAACACTATATTATAGGTTTTTTTTTGTTTTTGATTTGTTTTTGATTTGTTTTGTGCATCTGCTTTTTTTAATTCAACCAATGAGACTACTTTCAAAATAAAACCTAGCTTTGAATGAAATTTAAACTTAGGAGCTCTAAAATGTAAGAAAAAATAGGAACACGAATAAACAACATCATTATGAAGAGGAAATAAAAACTCTTTGATAGCTGTTTTGGGATCTCTTCTATTTTCCTCATTGGGAATCTACATGTTCATTCTGCATTTTTCTATGTACCCAGTAAGAACTGACATCCTTGAAAGAATCGAGATTTCTACAGTCGGGTGCAAAAAGGTTTCAACTAGGTCAAAATTATTCAGCTTCCTTACAATCCAGGTCAAAATTATCCAATGAGATTGCTCTTTCCAGGTGTCCAGTCGAACACGCTTACTATGGAACGCTTAAGTTTTTGCTTAGCATCGGGGGTAGGCAAGTTTTACGTCACGTGCTCAACTATGTTGGCAAAAAGTTTATTTTGGCCGTTCTGTTGAGAATTTTTGTTTTATTAATAATAAAATAATCTATTTGATTAGTAATGTAACATAAATGGTGCACAGTATCGATATAATTATAAGCGTAATCAAGAGATACTGTTGCAGCACTCGTTGTGGTGTGATGCGGAAGTGTCTTACAGGTGTAAGTGGAAGCTATTTTCTTTTGACTACTCGAAAGGTTACAAGTCTCATTTTTTGGATGTATACAAAGTAATCAACGACAATTATGCCAAAGCCAACTGAAAAAATTGTTTAATTTATTATATATTTTAACAGTAGAGAATATTAAATGATTTGAACAAAAGAGGATTTTTGTAAAAGTAATTGGTGATATGAATAAGTGTATATTTTATTAAAAAATAAAATATAGAATAAAGCATAGCATGACAATTAACATGAAAAGTTTTTTAAAACCTCACACTTGCAGACTTGGAGGAAAAAATTGCACACTTGGATAAAATTTTTTTAATCTGTTTATAGTGTTCTGTACATACACTGTTTAAAACTTAAACGAAATCAAAAACGCGATAATGAACAAAAAAAAAAAAAAAATGTTGATCCATATTAGATTCGAACTCTGCTATTCGAGGCAGTAGGCAGAGACTTTAACGATGCTGCTGTCAGCCGCTATCGCTTATTATTGTCAGGAGAGAGCATGCGATGAGCGTATACCTGCTACCCTATTTTCATTCAGAAGGGACAGGTCTATTCTAATCTGCCTTGACTCTCAGTACAAGTACCTGATTTTGCAACCGATCAACATCCAGTAAGCTCAGCCCCTACGGAGCAGGTAAAAACCTTTTTGCACCCGACTGTACATCACCCAATAGAACCCTCAACATACAGCTTATATTATTTTAGCCCCCCATTCATTACTTATTTAATGCTTGTTTATTTCGATGCCAGTTTTCAACTCACTAAAATCTATTGCGAGGCCTCTATTTTTTATGTTTGATTTAACAATACAAAGACCCAATGATCTTTGGATTGTTCAATTTATCTTTCTTATATGGTAGGGCTCTTACAAAATAACTTGATTTTAAGATGTCACTGACAAGCACAATCTCCCATTGGTTGAAGCCAAGGACTTTATCTGGAAACGTGTGGCTTCCTAATTATTAAAGTTAATACAACATAATAGGAGGCGTGTTCAAAATGTATTGAACCTTAAATTTTCCCGTGGAAACAAATAATACCGTCCTGAATCCAAAATTAATTTCCTTTAATCTGGAACTTAAAGATGGTAATTTCCAATTTTACAAAAATATCTGGAATGTGTGAAATAATTCTGCAGCCTAAGATTGAACAGTGGGCCATGGGCATCTGTCTCGTTGCTCTTACCATTTGGACCATTCTGAACAAAGGAGCCCTAGGAGGTATGGTGTATAAGTTACCCTCTTGGGCTGCTTCAAATCTTAATAATATTATTAGTCATCATATAGTAAAATTAGGCTTGTGAAAACAGATACGTGCTTTATCCTATGCCCAACAGACATGCTGATAGCGGTAATGTTTCTAAGTCCATGGTCGCTTATGGGTTAAAGCACTGGCGTATTAAAAAGAATCCTATTGGGCTACTTTCTATTTTATTTAGAAAATTCTAACAATATCTTACCTGTTTTGTAACTGCAGGTGAATTACTAATTCCATCAGGTAAAGGACACACATCAGAAAGATTAGTCTTATCTGGCACATACAGCACCTTAAAAATTATTTGAAAAAAAAAAAGTATAAAATATTTTTATGTGTATGTATTTATGTGTGCAAGATGTGTATTTACACCTTCTGTTCAGTTCTCAAAAGATACAATCAGGTATTTTTATATATACAGTGAAACCTCTCAATAGCAGACACCTCTGGGGAAAGAAAATCAGTCCGTTATTGAGAAGAGGCACACTACATGTACATAGACCTGCCGGGGAATTAAAAAGTGTCCGTAATTAAGGGGTGTCCATAAGGTGAGGTTTCAATGTAATTATCGAGAGCTTATTCCAGTAATTTATATTTAATATAAACTTTATTTACATTATCAATCCAAATCGAGACTTCAGAATGACAATATGTTCTGAGAGATTGAATACAGATTCCTAGAAAATTTTTACAGAGGTTCTCTACTTTTTTAAACCATAATGGCAGTAATTATATAAGAGTAGGAGTTGTAGTAATATATAATTGATTAAAAATATATACTCCTTTTAATGGAAAATAGAATAACAAATTGAAATAATAAAATCTAAATAAAAGTCACCCAATGTGAAGAAATACAAATACAGGGTGATTCAGTCAATTTCTGACCATTTCACTTGAATGACGTGCATTAGGAATAAACTATTCAAAGAATATGAGCGCCATATCGAATTTCTAAATAGTTGGAGTTTGTATTGTTGCAACGGCGCTGCATGAAAATCGTATTGTTGAAAAATGGCATCCGCTTTATCAACAGAGCAGAAATGCAAGGTTATCGAATGGTATTTCGAGACAAAATCACCTGTAACCGTGCAAAGAAAGTTCCGGAAGGAGTATAAGTGTCGAGACGCACCAGGCAGGCAAGCAATCATGGATTTTGTCAAGCAATTTCGTGCCACTGGATGCGTTAAAGGCAAGAAAAAAGGCGAGAGCGAAGCTCGTGTTCGAACGGCCGAAGTTGTCGAAAATGTTCGCACAAGGTTGGTTGATTCCCCTACCAAAAAATCTGTTCGCCGCCTATCCATTGAAGAAGGGCTGCCACATACAATGACGTGGCGAATTTTGAGAAAGGATTTACACCTGTTCCCATATAAGATCCATGTTTATCAGGAGTTAACAGACACTGGAAGACAGAAGCGACAACAATTTGCGATGGAGTTTGGAGCAGAAATGTAAGCCAATCAGGACATTGTGGACAACCTGTGGGTGTCAGATGAAGCCTTCTTCCATCTGTCAGGTGACGTTAATAAACATAACGTTCGTTTTTGGGGTTCCCAGCGCCCTCATGAGATCCATAAGTCACCTCTTCATCCACGAAAGGTTAGCGATTTCCAAAAGAGGCATCATTGGTCCGTTCTTTTTTTGAGGGCACCGTAACGTCACAGACTTACCTTAACATGTTGGAAACCTTCATCCCCGAGCTGCGAAGGAGGCGTATACTGCTTCGACATCAATGCTTTCAACAGGATGGGGCTAAGCCTCACACCACTAATGAAGTGCTAGACTTTCTCAATCAGAAATTTGGAAATCATGTCATTTCAAACAGGTTTCCAGATCGATTCGGGGGTGGCTTTCTTTGGCCCCCTATGAGTCCTGACCTAAACCCAAGTGATTTTTATCTCTGGGGGTTCCTTAAAGACAGTGTGTTCACTACAGCACCAAGAACCCTAGACCAGCTGCGACAAAGCATCGTCGACTGCTGCACCCTTGTGGATGCAGAAATCCAGGATAGAGTTATGAACAACTTCACCATTCAGCTGCGAGCAGTTCAAAACGTTCGTGGTGGCCACATTGAGCATATCATCAAGACTTTTCCACGGGAATAAAAACTCCGAACTGCCTAAAATATCATACTGAAATGCTAAGTTTGTAAACATTAATGGGGTCAATAAATCATAGTACTGAAATGGTCAAAAATTGACTGTATCACCCTGTATGAGGTGGAAGTCTTATGGAGACTGATGTGAACAGAAAAACAGGTGAAGAGAAGGTCTTGTAGAGTAACAGTCTTAATGGTAGTATAAATTTAATGTGAAAAATTATAATTAAATATTTTTAGTCTTGTTCATTATTTGAAAATCTGCTTTTACTCAAAATATAAATTATCAATAGGCAATAAAATTAATATTTGACCAGAGTCACCTTTGTTCCTGGTTTTATCTTCAACCATACAGAATACCTCACCTAAAGGGAACCAATAGACAACTTCTAAAATACAAACATGACAAAATACTTTCAATGGAAGAAATATTGTATTTTTATGTGAGGGTTTTTTTTGTGTGTATTCCATCTATATATATAAAAATGTATGTATGTATGTAGGTATGTATGTATGCATTTATATAAAAAAATATATAAACAGGGTGATTCAGAAAGGTGGATCAAGAATGAAATGCCATGTACAGTTTTTAGTGGGGAACAAATTTTTTCCTATAAACATGGGTCCGGAAATGCATCCTTACAGAGATAATGCAACTTGTACGAGGTAGGAATGACATTACAGTAGGTGTTCAAAATGCCGACCCCGAGCCTCGATGCAGGTGTTTAGTCTGCGGACGAGATTCTCACGAACTCTGGTAGCATTACGAACACGCAGTTGGTAAATCCTTTCCGCTTCAGTAGCATTACCCTATGCCTCGCCGTAGACGAGATGCATGTCCGCCAGCTCCTCATTAGTCAAGCGATCCATTGTACGACAATGTTTCCTTTTCATGTTTCGTTTCCTCTCTTTTAAAGGAGAGAACACGAACAATTTACATGTTTAGATCCTAATTTACATGGACCCTACCATTGCCGTCTGGGTAAAGCACATTCATTCCTACCTCGTACAAGTTGCATTATCTCTGTAAGGATGCATTTCTGGACCCATGTTTATAGGAAAAATATTGTTCCCCACTACAAACTGTACATGGTATTTCATTCTTGACCTACCTTTCTGAATCACCCTGTATGTATATATATCTACAGTTTTTTTCCGATCTTGATAAAATTGTGCACACTTGACCTTCAAAGCAAGAGGAAGAGCACTGTCTACCTGACATTTCTCAAAAAAATTTAATGAGTTAATTAATGAGTTAAATTAATGAGTTAATGTGTGCACTTTTTTTGCCTTCAATAAAAGCTTTGTTTTTGAGCTCAAGAATCTCTTTCCACTTGAAAAGGGTGAAAGGGGGAGGGTAAGAGCGAATGTCGAGCGGGTCAAGAGTGAAAAACAAAAAAGAACAGTGACAGCAATCAACGTGAGCAGAAGCAGAAATTTAGCTCTGCTAATTTACATGCAATTATGAGAATTTTTGGGATTGATCTTAGAGTTAGTGTTTAAGTAACTGTCAACACGAAGACTGAATGATTATGATCAACATTCATGCATACAACGGGAGAATACAGTTACGATGCGGGAACAGATGCGATAATGCTAATGAGCGAACATCAGTGAGAGAAAAGCTAACAGACTGAAGTTATGCATGGGCGAACAATGATGCAAATAAAGGGTGTAAGCGTTATCCGTGGGTGCAGAGCATCCCCACACCTAAGCATTGGGTGGAGATCGACTTGTGTCGAGAACAAAGCCAATGGTCATCGGTTTGTCAACGTCATCTGAGCAGAAAAGTGTATTTGTGCTTCAAGAGTGTGCATAAGTGAAGTGTATCGGCGACATCGTTGTATGACGAATGAGTGACAAAGAAAGAGCTCTTATTGCAGGTGTAGCTGTAAGAACTCTCATTTGCATAACTAAACTAGGTGTAACAGACAGCATTGATTCGTTGCTCAGCAATTATCTCTCATTAATCTATTCAAGGTCAGACCTAGATTTAAGTGAAATGCTTAGACTAAATTTCATGCGCACGTATTTAATCAATCCCTTATTTAATGTCACTTAATGATTAGTACTTGTGTTAACTTCCTTCATAGAGAATCCTTTAATCTGTCCTTTCTTTAAATATACGCATTTGCATTTTTTTCAATTTTCCAATTTTATCAACTCATCTTAAATAAAGAATATTAGATTTCATATTCATTATTGCATTGATTTTTCTTTTATTCTTGATAAGTTATGCCAAAGCAGAAGGAGGTTTTTTTAATAGATGATAGTTAGATTTGTTACTGAGAGCATTGTTAGCGGATTAGAAATTATAATTATCAGTTGGAAATCTCAAAATAGAAGGGAATATTGCAGAATAAATAAAAATAAGACAGACAACATTGAACCACTATATGATCTTGATTAAATGGCCAGACATTTGTTATAAATGGTTTACGTAGTTTTAATAAGGTACGTACAAACCATTTTAGCAATCTGTATAGATGTAGTAAGTTAGATTTGGTGGTTGAACCCCAAAATTGAAGACCATAGGAAAGCGAGGAGTGGATTAAAGCATTATATAATAGGAGGAGGATTTTGGCGGGTAAGAAATGAAGATGGGAGAAAAAGCCTAAGTGTTGGTTTAGCGTAGAAGCTAAAACATTAATGTGGGCATCCCAGGAGAGGTTATGACTTAAGTGGATACCCAGGTAGTTAAAAGCATTGGCGAGTTAATCTGTGGGGAGTTGTAGTTTTGAAAATTCGTTCTTTTCGAGCTTTTTGTTGCGTTGGTGAAAGATGACATATAAAGTTTTATCGAGATTTAGGGCCATAAGGTTGATTGTATTCCAATGTAAGGGTCTATTCAAGACTGGGTTGAAGGTTTCCTTGATTGTATTTAATGAAGAGCCAGCGCAGGATATTGTAGAGTCATCTGCGTACAATATTAATGGTAGAGGGGATATTACATAAGTTTGTCATTTATAAATATGTTAAAAAGGAGAGGGGATAAAAATTGAGCCTTGGGGGACACCTAGATTACGGGTGATTGTAGGGTGTATTGTCTGTTTGATAAGAAGCTGGAGATCCAGGTTAAAGGGGGACCGCGGATATTGAAAAACTGGGATCATCTGAATATTAGGAGATAGTGAGGGATGGAATCAAATGCTTTGGAGTAGTCTACGAATAAGGAAACAATTAAATTGTTATTGGACATGTTGGAAATTATGTATTCGGTGAGTTCGAAGCAGGCTGTTGAAGTGCTTCTTTTTGGAATAAAGCCATGTTGGGAAATTGTAAGAAGATTGTTTGAGAAGATGTAAGAGAAGAGTAGAATATACTCTCTAAAATGTTTGCAAATGAGGGAAGGATTGAAGGTTTTTTATTGATTGGTATAATTTTTACTGTTTGAAGTTGGGAGGGAAATTTTCCTTGGGATAGGGAGATGTTAAATAGGAGCATTAAGGGGCAGGTGAAACCAGAACATGTGCGGATAATGATGTTTGAGCTGATGCCTAGGGTATCCAGACTGTTAGAAGATGAAAGTCGGATGATGGTGGAAGATACTTTATCGGGGGAGGCTGGGGAGATGAAAAACGAAGTCGACTTTATATGTACGGGAAAAGGATAATATGGTTGTGGGGAGGGAGTGGGTAAGGAGACGTATGTAATAAAAGAGTTTTTAAAAAGTTAGTTAAGAGAGACGTATCAAGGGTGGAAGGATTTGAAAAAGGGGTGATAAGAGGGGGAATTCATGAATAAGTTTTTTTATGAATTTCCATATAGAGTTATTGTTGGCGACATTCTGAAAGAAGCGAGTAAAATAGGCAATGACCAAGTTATATTCTCTTGGGCATAATAATACTTGTTTTACACTGCATATAAAATACAGAGTTTTATGCACTAATTTTCATGGAACAAGCCAGTTTTCTGCAAGTTCTGGTATTAAATTCGAAAAACATGCTATATGCACTACATAAGGCTTTTTCAGCTTTTTCAATTATAGCACGATGCCGCAAAAAATTATGCGTAACTCTGTTGCTCATCCTGATCCAGATATTTCGGAAAACTTCTCTTATTGTTTGGGGCTCCATTGTCTTGGTTGAATACTCAATTTTATACATAGCAACTACCAGCTTTTTCAATTTCCCCTAGTTTGTGGGACATTTGTAGCCTGTTCTTCCTTTGCACCTGGCTATTGAGCCCAATACTGTTTTAGTTGGAGATTCTAAGAGTGAGACTAGTCAGTAGTAGTTTTGACTGTCCAGGTGCAGGCACTCCTACTCTTTTATTTTTTAGTTCTAATTCGGCCTTCGTCTGATGCATCCTCAGCTGCAATGCATCCAGCAGGTTCGGTCACAGTTCACAGTCCGTCAACAAGATATGCTACTACGTATAAGATGCATTGAAAAACAATTGGAAACAATATGTGATCAACAGAAACATGATAAATATAGCCAACAAATGAATGATCAACACAGTTTTTCTGCTTTTCAGTTTTTCACTAGAGGACGGCCAACTGAAGCATACAGAAGATTGTTAAGACTCTATAGTAACCAGTTACAGAGGGACAGAAAAGGTGGAAAAACCCTTTCGCCATCATCGAGTGTGTTCAATATAGTAGGCATGCATCGCTGCTATTGCCCTACATCACAGTTTCCATTGGCGGAGGCTAGAGCGCAGAACACCAATATAAATTAGCTATCACTCCTGTTGACACGCTTTCCGAAGACCCTCCACTGCTCGAAGTCACCTCTTTCCAAGGGATCGTTTAAGTAGGCCCATGCCACAAAGATTCATAGGCGATGAGTCTGGCGACTTGACAAGCATGTTGCTGAATGGAATGGAGCAGATTCTGGTATCTTCTTGCATGTGTTCCAGGAACAGGTGAGTTGATGCGGCAGTGTGACTCAATGCCTTGTCTTGTTGCAGCCATACCTTGTTTACCTCTGTACTGTACAAATCAGGGATGTAACGGGTAAAATATGGGGGTTAGAACATTAGTCTGACAGTACATGGTGTCGATTTGGCCTTTGACTCAACTCGTTTAAAGTTAAATTACAATTGTAGCTGTATCCTGCCACAATCATGAAACTTTTTGAAAATATTTCCTCACAGTTCACAGTACCATTTTCTGAAATCCTTAGAACCCCTTGTTCGGTAAAAAAATGGCTCGGCTCTTGTTGTGGTCGCTTAAATAAACATAAGCCTCATCTAGTGTGACCACATACATCCACTTTATCTGCCTGCTATTGTTCATACAGTTTACAGCAGTTGATCCGTGCTCTTGAATATGGCACAGCAACGACTTTTGAATGTGGCTTGTGTGTTGCTTCTCCAAGATTGATAACGTGTTTACTGTGTACACAGATGTCCCAACCTTCTGGGTAATTGCCCATTGAGTTGATGGGTTACAGCCTGTTATGAGAGCCTAAACTTTCCAGACGTCAAGAATACAGCTAGTAGATGGTCTTGGATTGGCCTGTTTTTACCCTCAGAAATGGCGCTGCTTCTGGCTTTTGCCAATGTTTATATAGTACACTTGATATCCCTTTCTTGGAAACTACGAAGCCTCGCTTTTTGCATGCTTTCATAATTTCGGAATAGATGAATTCGACGTCAGAAAGGGCTGTTATGTAGCTCTTCCAATACCTGTCAATTTTCAGTGACTTAACTCAATGTTTTTAGCTCGCTGTTCGAATACTAACTATTTTAATATCTGTCCTAACAATAGTGCACATACCACATTTGAATATGGTAATTGTTACCATAGATCCCTAACAACCCTGTATATCCTGATTGAGTTTGCCCAACTCTTTCAAGCAAACATTCCAAATATACTATTGTTTATGGTTGCCTGTTTCCAGCTACCACTTATAGAAGCCTATGATAATGGCATCAGGTATTTTATAGAAATGTCAGAAAATGGTATTACATGTACACTACAGTTGAACGAGAGGTATGATTGAATGCTATTCCTTATGAAGCCATACCTTAACTTATTAAATTTCTATAGGGTCTTTGTATTTTTGCTTCATCTATATGTCTTGTCTGTAACTTAATTTTCACGAAACTTAAAAAATATTTTCATAATCTGTTTTTGCCAATCAGTAAATATGGATCAAACAGTTTTAAGATGGTTTAAATTGGAATAATAATCTTTTATTTGAGTATTCTGAAACACAACTGAAAGAGAATTCTCCAAGTCTGACTGGAATATTCTGCACCTGAACTCTGTTCCTTCTTCATAATAATGTATTGGCTCACTGGTAATAGCTTAGCATGAATTTTTGGTTCACAAACTAGTGTGTGTACTCAATCATTCATCCTATTCCCCATACTTGTCTCCCTGCAATTATTTGCTGTTTCAAAAACTACAGTTAACAATGAAATGGACCCAGTTAACAAGTGTTCAAATTCGGACCCATGTTCATATGAAGTTTTTTGCTTAGAATCACCCATACTACCACCCCTAGAAGTTTGTACAATGAATTCTGAATCGCCCTGTAGAGTCTCAAAAAAGCTTCAGCAATATAAAATTTTCTGATGTCATTTAAAAAACTTTATGAATTTTCCTTTTTGCGATGGACAATCCATTTTTCTTGCAGCATTTCTTAATTTAATATAGGTATATCCTTTCTTGGAAAGTGCAGTTACATATCCTTCTGACCACATGGTAATTCTCTGTGGCATGGCAGCTAATCTGGAGCTTACAATATTATGATACTTCTAGCATTTACATTATGATAACTTTAAATGCCCCTCAATTGGTTCACTAATGGATCAAATTTTGATGTCTGGTGTTTTGTGAAAATCATTCACTTTAGTCTGAAACAACCTTCTGCAAATTATAGTCTATGTTTGGATGAAGAGAACAAAGTAAGTAAGTCGCAGATATATATCATCACTATATATATATATATATAAAATTAGGATAACCATGTAAAATTCAGATATATGTCACAAATCAAAGAACTACCAAACTGAAGAAGCTCGAGTTAATATAAGTGAAGTTTTGAAAATACATAAATCAATAAAATCCTAAGTTATTAAACATAAAATAGGCAATGTTCTTACCTGACCAGGAAATATAAGGCGACTAACAAGGCGATTTAGTTTGACCAATTCTGAAGGAGTAGTATCATATCTAGCTGCAATACTTGTTAAGGTATCAGATGACTGTACCTATTATAAAACAAAAAAGATGGAATTAATTATTTAATTCAACAAAAAATTATTAATTTTTTTCAATAATTCATATTAAAACTACATAATCATATAATGAATTTGCTGGTCTTATTATCCAATGACACCGTATCTCCTAAGCTGCCCCCCCCCCCCATTTTTTTTTTTTTTTTGCTAATTCTTATATGAAAAAACTTCTCAAATTTAAACTGACCTCTTACGTTTTTTCTACATACTAACCTTAAGATTAATTAAATACATATGATTTTTTTCTTTTCGATGAATAGCCACTATATAGAGAGTAAATGTACTCAAGTTATACAAGCCACATACATTTCAAGCCGTTTTCACACTACATACATGAAGCCGTTTTCTCTTGTTAGCTGCAAGCAGCAAAGGTGTGTGAACCTTTGGTTTCAATAAACTATACAATGCAGTGTACGCAGAGAAGATGAACAGAGCATTCAGAGTTCTCTTGAGAGTATCCTTGATTAAGGTGTGTTGTAATTTGCTGCACTGTTGCCTTTTTGCTGTCCTATACAATTCTGGACAGTCTATGTTCCGCCCGAGCATTCATAGTCGACCACAAGTTGAACATTTAGATCCAGTATGCTCCCTAGTCTTGGCACCCCTTTTGGTTATGAGTCCCTTCCTAGCCTAATTGATGAGAAGACAGCCCAATTAATTACGTATGTTTGCAAAAAGGCTGCAATCGCTCACCACACATTCGGCATTTTTCTTACTTCAAGCGTCCATGGCCATCCCTCAGTTACAATACTTCTTTCGATGTGCCCCTACCTAGAGAAGGGCGGACAAGCTAGCCGAGTATAATGCTGAGCTCAAGAGGACTTTGGAGCAAGTTCTCAACTGCTCGCTCGAGGATGAAAGCTGGATCCAGTCGGGCCTGCCAATTAACAGCGGAGGACTAGGCGTCTGACATACGACCGACATCGCCATCTCGTGTTTCCTTTCTTCTTTCAATTTTTGTGCACCACTCATGCAAGACTTACTTCCCAGTCATATTCTGGAGAGAGAAACGGCATCCCAAGAAGTGGAGCGAAGTTGGACTGCACAGACGCAGGCGTCCCCTTTCCCCGTTAACAAAAATTCTCAAAACGGATGGGACATGCCCCTTGTCAAGTCCAAAGTCGCCGCTCTTATGGAAAGAGCCTCTTCAGATGCTCATAAAGTGCGTATGCTTGCATGCATTGCGGAAAAAACTGGAGCTTGGTTGCAAGCATTGCCGTCACCTCAACTCGGGCTGCATTTAGAAAATGAGGCATTCCGGACAGCGTGCGCTATACGCCTGGGATGTGTTATTGTTCACCCACACACTTGCGTTTGCGGCGCAGATGTTGATTCCCTTGGTCTTCATGGCCTTTCTTGCCGATGCTCAGCTGGTCGCAGCCTACGTCACTCGACCATCAACGATGTTATCTCACAAGCTTTGCGATCAGCGAAAGTCCCCTGCATACAAGAGCCACTCGATTGCTCAAGATCGGACGGGAAGCGACCTGATGGACTCACCCTTGTCCCGTGGTCGAGAGGAAAATGTCTCTTATGGGACTTTACATGTAGAGACACATTCGCCCCTTCAATACTAGAAAAGACTGCGAACAATGTAGAACTTGCTGCCAGAAACGGAGAGGAAGAGAAGAAGAAAAAATATGCACCACTTTTAGGCCAATATCAATTTATCCCGTTGTCGGTGGAGACAAGTGGCGTCTGGGGACAAGAAGGTCTCAAGTTCTTAAAGGAAGTGGGGCATAAAATCACTCCTCGCTACAGGAGAAACTTGAGCTACTTTTTCTTAATTTTGAGTTCGAATTGCAACTTTTTATATATGCTAAGTGATTATTGATGCCTTTAGCTTCAGTTTTAAACAGTAGAATTGACAGAAGAATTTACATTTAAGCACCTGTAAAGTATACTCAAATGTAAAGCCATTCACGGGAATTTAAATAAACATTCACTTTGTTTACATATCTTTAAATAAAATAAATTTAAATAATTTATTTCTTTATACTCATGGACAATTGTCCGATTTTCCTGAATCCGCACTCCTGGAGGGTTTTTGTTGGGGGAGGGGGAGTGAGATTAGTAATAATGGCATTTATTTGGTCGAGTTTGTTAAAAGTTTTACAACGGTAAAATCAGACACATATTTCAAAATTTCGAAGAAAAAGTGTTATTAATATTGCGTCTCTTCAAGATCATAACTACCTTTCGATCGTAAATAGAGAGTTTAAGTTACACGTTAACGTGAAACGCCAGTGACGTTTCAGTACGTGAATGACGTTGCAGAAACGTCACTTTCGCATAAAATCTTCACGTTGACGAGTAGACTTCACGGAGCTTCGTGTAAGACGCGAGTGACGTTTCCATTCATAGTCTATAACAATGATCAGTGCTTTCTTCTATTGTTGTAGGCTATGCATTAACAATAATATTTCAGTAACTTAAATTGGTTCTGTAGGGCCTTAACATAACTAAAAATACTGCACATTTAAATGTACAAATAGTACATTAAAATAAATAAATGCATAAAGCAAGCCATGTTTCTTTACTTTAACTATTCATATTATTTTGTAATATGAATGAGTAGTGCGTAAATTCATATAACTTTTTAATTTTATTAAAATATTTTAATAATAAATTTTCTATTTCAATAAAAAATATTATCATAAATAACATCTTAAATAAAATTTTAAATATTGTAAAACATTTCAATTTTAGTCTTAAAAATTATTTGTTGAGAATTCTTTTTAAGGTTTTTATCTTTCGAATATTATTATATTCCCTCATTATGGAGGCAATAAATGTATTAATAAATGTATTAATAAATGCCGGCTTGTTGGCCGAGAACGCTGAGGCGCAGGTCTTATCGCTCTCGCAACCAGCAAGTCGCGGGTTCGAATCCCGCTTGGGGCATGGATGTTTGTGATTGTCCTTTATTATCAAAAAGAAAACCCTGTGTTGGGCTTCGGCCTGTTGGGGGCAACCCGCGGGTTGTTTACATTAAAAAAATTATTATTATTATCATTGTTTGGGGAAGCCAAAATCGGATCAAGTCCGGAAGCCAAATGCGAGGGAGGGAAAGTTATGCACTCATGGGAGTATTGATGTTTGGGTGTAGGATTATTATTATTATTATTATTATTATTATTATTATTATTATTATTATTATGTATGTTTGTTGTAATTTTCTTTTCTTAATGATCCTGTTTTCGGGCAGCTGTCTTTTGGTGTTTATCTTCATTATATAATGATTACTATTTATTATTTTACTAATGTTTGTTCTAATGTGTTATTATTTTGCTATTAATATTATAATAGTGTTAAGTTTCATTATTTTTAAGTCTTTTTACATCTGGGACTAATTTTTTCTCTTCCTTTTTTTTTTTTTTTGACTTTTCTGACCTCAGGCTCAATCTTGCTGATTATTTAATCGTGCAACTATAGCTATTAGGCTTGATGTTTCTTCTTTATTACTTTAGTTTGTAGTAACCCCGTTTTTGGGCTTTGGCCTGTTGGGGGCGACTCTCTTTGAGATGTCGTACATTATTATTATTATTATTATTCTTGTTGTTATTATTTGGGGAAACCAAACTCAGATCAAGCCCGGAAGCCAATCCCAGAGGCGGTCCCAAAAGAGGGCCAAGCCCAAGGGACTCAAATGCAAGGGAGGGAAAGTTACCCACTCGTGAGAGTACTGATGTTTAGGTGTAGGAATTTCCTTAGTATTATTATTATTATTATTATTATTATTATTATTATTATTATTATTATT
>JAHWFO010095468.1:1475493-1496204 GCA_023313115.1 Rhysida immarginata | reverse complement strand
TTATTATTATTATTATTATTATTATTATTATTATTATTATTATTATTGTTGTTGTTGTTGTTGTTGTTAAAATTTATTATCATAAATAAAAATATTTTTTTAATATTTAATATTTTCATAAATAACTGTTTATATTATTGAAATATTATAATCTTGAATGAATGAATGAAATTATTTATTCCTGAAGAGAAATCGAGATCCGAAACTGCTTATGGCACCAAAGCTGGACTGAAATAAAACCACAATACCAAAAATGGGCTAGGAGCAGTTAAAAACATCAATATCCAAATCGTCCAAACAATCAACACATTATTTTTTCATCTGAAAAAGATACACAAAAACCTCTTTTTTCCTAATATGTCTTCCCAATCTGCCAATAAGCCCAACACGCCGTAGTGCCCGGGGAATAACTCCGTCTACTTGGGGTCCAAATATGCATTTGCTATCAATGATCATTTGCTATTCCCAAGTCTTTAATTTGATATATCCTTAGTAAGAGTCATCATTTTTCTTTTGGATAAATTATATTTTAATCCATTTTTTTATACAAAGTGCATACATAAGCTGTCAACATCTAACTGTAGCTCATTTTGTCAATATGGGAGTTGATTTCTTTTGATAATTTTATGTTGTCAGCATAAAGGAGATTATTCATTTTTAATTTATATGTAAGCTCATTTATAAATATTATAAATAAATAAGTTCCCAACAGACTAACCTCCGGGATTCCTATTGTTTGTTTATATCCTTCCTTATGTACAAGGTGGTTATAAAATAAATTCACCTACTCAGACCCTCTAGAGCCCAATCTAATGAACCGATTGTGACGCAAATTGAAATGTAGGCTACTCAAACCATGGGGGAGAGAATTCCTGAAAGAAAAAAATTAGTGCAAATTCCACCAGGTGAAAATGTGGTGCTGTGGAATGACAAATGGGGGTTTTAAAACTAGTTTTATTGTTTTAAACAAGCAGGCAAGGTTTTTGTTTGATTATAGCATATGTTCGATCTCAATATCGGCCTTATTAGCAGAAACTTTATGCAAATTAGAAAGTCAACATACTCAGAATGGAACAGATTGGTAAAGATATTCATTCATCATGTTCAGTGAAAAATTTTCATGAAAGATCATGGTTTTAAGCAAGAAAGAACGCGCTGTTGTTAAAGTTTTTTACCAGAATGATAGCAGCAGTCCAGCTGCATTGCGAGCATATCGTCGTCTAAAAGGACTGCGAAAAGGGTCCATGTCAGATACTGGGTAGCTAAAAATGATAAAGAAATTGGAATCGACTGGCGATTTGGCTGTTGCACCAGGAAGAGGACGGTGCAAGATAGCAGACGAAGTTGTTGAGGACGAGGCTGTTGCAGTGGGGGACAGAGCTTCCTCTTCTCAACATTCTGCAACAATTGCTCGAGCAACAGCACGCGAACTGTCCATTCCTGCTTCAGTGATTTGCTTATTGATTTCTGGAGAGGATAATTGTTGATGACCTGTGGCCGTGGAACATTCTATGGTCAGACGAAGCACATTTCACTCCAGAAGGAACGGTGAATACGCAGAACTGCCGCATATGGGGTCCTCGCTCCCCCATGTCGTGCATGAAAAGCCATTGCATTCTGAATACGTGACTGTGTGGTATGGATTCACCGCTGATTTTATTTAGGCCCCTTTTTTTTTGAGGAAGTGATACAACAAGGTCCTGTAAGATGTTCTGTAACAAGTGCACGGTATTGTGAACTTCTTTCACAGCGTGTGATTCCTGCCTTGCCAGAACGACGATGTTTGGAAACCATTGTCTTCGTTGCAAGATGGAGCACCTCTTCATATTTGTCGACAACTGAAAGAACTGCTTCGTGCCAACTTTGGAGATGATCGTGTGATCGCCAAGATCAGCATTAGACTTAGAAATTTTCCAGATGCGTGGCCTCCAAGTTCTCCGGATTTGAACCCGTACGATTTTTGGCTCTGGGATATTTGAAAGATCGGGTCTATCAACAAAGCGTACGGACTGTGCCTGAAAGCCAGCATTAGACGACATATCTCAGACATTTCCCGGGAGACACTTATACAACAATTGATCATGCTATGCTACGCTTCCAACATGTCACAGATGCAGGGGGCGCCTGAACATACACTGAACTGAAGAATAGCCACCCTTCGCCGCTATAACTGCTGCTAGGCGTCGTGGCATGGACGCAAGAAGTGCGCGGTATGTGTCCGATGGTATGGCAGTCCATTCCGCTTGAAGCGCTGTCCACAGAGCTTCGAGAGTCATAGGTGGAGGGTCCAGCTGCTGTACATGGCGTTCAAGGTGCTCCGACAGATATTCAATTGGATTGATGTCCGGCGAATTAGCGGGCCAAGGGACGTGCCTTGTGGCAGGGTGCATTGTCCTGCTGGAACACACCATCACTTTGGGGGAACATCGTGAGCATGTACGGGTGCACTTGGTCCGCTACGATTGACAAATAGCAACAGGCATTCAAATTGCCCTCTAGACGAATCAGTGGACCTAACTGCTCGCAACAGAAGATTCCCCAGAGATGCACACTATCCCCACTAGCCTGTTTCCAGCCCACAATAGCCTCCTGCAGTCTCTTTTCATGGCATTCACGACGCACTCGCCATCGCCCGTCAATCTTATGGAGCAAACCTTGACTCGTTGGAGAAGGCGTCCTTAGCCCACTCGTCTATGGTCCAATGTCGATACTCACGTGCAAAGTCTAGGCGTCGTTGACGATGACCCCTGGTCAACATGGGTGCAGGAACCATGCGTCGACTGTTCAGGCCCATCCGTAGCAGGATGCGTTCAACGGTAATGTCGGATACACGTCTGTTGGCACCACTGTTGAATCTGGTGGTCAGTTGATGGACTGTGGCTCTCCTGTCACCTTTTACGAGTCGTCATAGGCGCTGCTCACCCCGTTGGTCGATGGCTCGTAACCCTTTACAGTGATGGCTTTGGGACGCGATTTCTGTCCTTGCTGTCCACTCTTAGTACACCTTCACTACAGCGGACCGTGAACAGTTCACAAATCGTGCCGTTTCGGAGATGGTACCACCCTTGCTGCGATAGCCTATTATCATCCGTTTTTGGATGTCCGTTAAATCCGGACGTTTACCTATCTTGAGGCTCGTGCACCTGCCGTTTGATGCACCAGCTTTAAAGCTTTCTCAGCCTGTTATGCAAATTTTGCAATGTGTAATCGTTGTTGGGGCAAACCATGCATGTGCCTTGAAGGGGTGCTGGTCATTATTCATTGATATGACAGTGTATGCTGTAATCAAACAAAAATCTTATTTAAAACAATAAAAGTAGTTTTAAATCTCCATTTGTTATTCCACAATGCCACAGTTTCACCTGATGGTGAAAGCTTGCACTATTTTTTTTTCGGAATGCCCCCCCCCCCCCTCATCATCTGAATAGCCTACATTTCAATTTGCATTACAATCAGTTCATTAGATTGGGCTCTAGACGGCTCCGAGTAGGAGAACTTATTTTATTACCACCTTTTATAAGAAGAGTGAGTCAAATGAAAACCGCAAAATTGTAATTAAAATTTCAAATTTAGCCCAACCGTCTTTTAAGTCTGCAGATTCTTTAAAAATGAGTTGTAGGAATATCTGGTAGGTGGCAGGAAAGAAGAGACAAGCAAACAACGTCACAGCAGCAGTTTAAAGATGGCTGCCCCACTTCAAACATGCACCAAACAAGAACAGCATTCAGTTATCCGATTTTTGATTAGTGAAGGTGTGAAACCTATTGAAATTCATAGAAGAAGCATTCACAGTGGCAAGTTTATGAATGGAGTGTGAAGTTCAAAAATGGTATGACAGCCATGTCAGATGCCCTCGACCGGGTCAGGCACAACGAGTTGTGACGCAGAGAATATTGCAACAGTTGAAGCCTTAGTGTTTACCACATGTTTGGGCCACTCAAGGAGGCAATGGATGAAAAGAAACTCCATTCAGATTAAGAGGTACAGCAGTCGCTGCACGAGTGGCTGCGCAGACAATCAAAAGGATTTTTTTTCAAGAGGAATCTATGCAGTTTGTAAACGCTGGAAAACATATATTGAATGTAACGGGGACTATGTAGAAAAATAATACAGTTGTTACTCACGTTTACTCGGTAATTAAAAATTATAAAAAAAGTTTTGCAGTTTTCATTTGACTCACCCTCGTATTAATCCTAATATAGTTAGTTCTTTGATTAAGATTTCAAAATTTCAAGGAATTTCCCTAGTACAACAACTCCTTCCAATTTATCTAGGAGTTTTTGGTGGGAAACCGTGTCAAAGGCTCTCGAGATATCGACATGAATGCGATCAATTTGGGTAGTTTGCTCAATCGCTTGATCTCTTCTTACAAAGAAGGAAGCCAGGTTAGTTTCAGTGGAGTGCTTTTTTTTTTTTAAACCATGTTGATCTTCAGATATCCAGGGATCAATAACTTTTCTTAGTCTAAAAGTCATAATAAATTCAAGTAAATTAGCCAAAACAGAGAAATAGGACGATAGTCTTTAATAATGAATATCACCACTTTTTTTTAAGTAGGTGTCGTGGTCGGTCTTCTCCAGAGGTTTTGAAAATATCCTCTGTTCAAACACTTCTCAAAAATAATGAAAAAAAAAAGTGGTTCGAAAATTAATTCACGGCCTCTCTTCAAAATAAATGAGGGTATTTCATTCGGGCCTGTTGATTTTTTCGGTCGTTAAAGGCCAACCGTAATTCCTCTCTTTCCAGAGGGTAATTAAGTACTAAGTTAGTATTTGAAGACCATTCTTCTTCTTTAATTTCAAGTCCTGAAATATCAAATAACTTAGAAAAATGTTTAGTAAAATTTTCAGCGATGCCACTTTCACTAAATGTCTTGGTGTCTTCACTGATACTCATACTAATTGGGGAATAGGTAGATTTGGCATTTCTATAAAATTTCCAAAGTTTTTATTATAATTATATATTAATATATGTTAATAATATGTTATGCATAGCAACTTTAGGACACCTTGTGATGGGCGTATTGGATTGGCGAATGCCGGATTAGGAAAATTGATGTGCAATGCTTAATGTAACATATGGAATATTTAATCTGTTATATTTTAATCAGGGGGCATATATTAATATATGTTAATAATATTTATATATATTTATTTATATAGATATATATTTAGACTTTTTGATGTTCAATTTGGCCATTTTCAGGGGCTGAAATAAAAAATCAAACTCGCGTAAACGCTAACGTGGGAAAGCAGAGTTTCACGTCGAACTCTCCACGTTTTTCCGTGAGAGGCAACGTGAAGGACGAAATGGAAACGTCACTCGCGTCGTGCACGTAGCTCCGTGAACTGTACGAGTCAACATGAACTTTTACGCGAAAGTGATGTTCTTGCAACGTTATTCATGTTATCTCGTAGGCCTCGCGTACAAAAACATCACGAGCGTTTCATGTTAGTGTGTCACTTAAACTCTAGTATTTCAATAATCTAAAAAGTTATTTAAGATATATAAAAAAAAATTATTTTTATTTATGACGATAATTTTAACAACAACAACAATAATAATAATAATAATAGGCATAATCAAGTTGCAAAAATTATTCATCAAAAACTGGCCCATCAACATAAATTAATAGATAACTATGCACCATATTATAAACACAAGCCCGAAACAGTTCTGGAAAATGCTTCACACAAGCTTTATTATGATTTGACGATTCAAACAGATAAAACCATCAACAACAATAGACCAGATATAATTTTAATTAGCAAACAAAATAGAACCTCTTATTTAGTGGATATTGCAGTACCACCTTCTCATAATGTCGAGAAAACAATAGCAGAAAAAGTTGCCAAGTACCAAGAATTGGCTATAGAAATAAAAAAAATCTGGAATTTGGATATGTGTATATATTGCCCATCGTTATTTCAGCTACTGGTATAGTCCCGAAACAAATTCAAAATAGTTTTAAAACACTCCATTTGAGCTCAGACACATATATTAAGTTACAAAAAGCTATAATTATCTCAACATGTCACATTACAAGAAAATTTCTCAACTCTGCATAATAGGAAAGAGTTACTTTGGTGAAAACCCGTACTCTATGCTTAAAGACTCAGTTAACACTGAAGAAGATGGAAATCTTAAGGATAATAATAATAATAATAATAATAATAATAATACATTTATTTCTCATGAAGATGGATTACTATAAAATTCCAAAGATAAAAGCCCTAAGTATCCTCAACAAATATTTTTAAGACGAAAAATAAAATGTTTAACAATATTTAAAATTTTATTTATGATTTTATTTATGATAATATTTGTTATTGAAATAGAACATTTATTTTATTATATTTATTATTAAAATATTTCAATAAAATTAAAAAGTTTATACGAATTACATATCACTCATCCATATTACAAAATAATATGAATAGTTAAATTAAAGAAACATGGCTTGCTTGATGCGTTTATTTTTTTAATGCATTGTATTTACGTATAAATATAAACTGTAGTATTTTTAATTATTTTAAGGCCCTACAGAACTAATTTAACTAACTGAAGTATCATTGTTAATGCAGAGCCTACAACAATAGAAGAAAGTACTGCTCATTGTTGTAGGCTATGGTTTATAAAACAGAAAACACTGATCACGTAATCAAAACGTCCGAGGCACGCTACGTGAAACTTAACAACTTATACGGATAATGAACGTGAACGTGAAATTCGTCATCGATGACGTTGCATACGGACGTCGCGCTTCACGTTAACGTGTAACTTAAACTCTCTATTATTAAGAAATTCGCGTGTTCAAAGATTGGTCGCCGATTATCAGCTGAGTGTTCAGTGACGATTATCAGCTGAGTGTTCATCGGCCTCGTTCTCCGTATTTTTTTCAACACTAGGAATTTCTTAATAATTACGATAGAAATTAAAAGTGGGTTAATTTTTGTTTTCAAGAAATCAAAAACAAAATTAAATTAATTGCGTGATCGCGGCCGCGCACACTTTTATCAAAAATTACTCCTCTGAGAGTACGATAGGCAAAGAGGAAAGTTTAAACTTTGTACTGTTTACAGGAGATCACCCAATGACCTCTTAACTCAAGTTTATTGCATAAGCCGAACGGCTTCGCGCGCCTTTCAAAAGTTCAATCTCTTTGCCTACTCGAATGAGATACAACACGCAGAGGCAAAGCCTCCTCGTCAAGATTGGAGGCGATAGTGCAGTCAGTCCAAAGGGAAGAGGATGCCTTTGTCAATTCAGCATATCGAAAAGAAACCGCGCTTTTACTAGCGGGCAGGCAAAATCGATCGACCTGCACTGCTGTGTTCAATAGGCTGCGAATGGAAGAGCCTCACCATCGCCGCCAGCGTCAGCTCCTACGACTGCCCTCTTCAGAAAAGAAAAAAAAATAAAAGAGATGCGGTGAGCGGCGCTGTTGCCACTGCTGTCGTTCCCTTTTGCAAAATGCAAAGACGACGCTTTTCACTTCCTGCTTTGCTTCGATTTAATCGCCTCAGTGCCCTCTATTTCCGCCAGTGAGCCGAATTCTACGGCTTTAAAAATTCCTCGCCTTTGCACATGCCTTGCAAAACGCAAGACTTTTGTCAAAAGCCCGCATCAGGCTAAAATATCGAGGGACGGGACAAAACAGATAATGCAACCACCTTGTAAACATCTTTCCAGGAAAATTCTCTAAAAGACATTCCAAATTTGCATTTCTTTGCGTTTAATTTTTGGCGGATCAAACTCATCGTTAGAAAAGTTATAAAAAAAAAAAAAAAAAGAAATAAAAGTGTAAAATTCAAATCACGAAATAAGTAATAAAAAGGGGAAAAAACCCAAAAGCAAAGACATAGAACGAAAAAAAATTATCAATCCTCTTTTTTTTAAATCAAAAAATTTATTTTCTCGAGCGTAATATTTAGAAAATGGAAAATAACTCCATATTCTTTAGCTCCTCATCATTTCCGATCGAATGATATATCTTGCCCTTTGAAAATGTTAATAGTTCTAAAGACCAGGTGACCACTACCCTAACAACTCCGATCTCCCTGGGAAAATGTGGCCCAAACTTCAGGGTAATTAGATCTAGACTAGAGGAATCTGCAAACCAAATTTCACTCCATTGAGTATCTATATACCATATAGTCCTTTAACTCCCACCCCCGTAACTCCGATCCCACTGGGCCAATTAATAGCAAACTGAATAGTGAAGATGAGCATACAGATGGTTAGCTAATTTCCAAATTTCAGCCTTCTGCGTCAAAAATGTAGCAAATATGAAGGGGACAGACAAATATTGTAAAAACAATAAGTAGCTCCTTCTGCTATTTAATAACTATTGATGAAAAATAGGAAAGAAAATTTCACAGCCTAGATTCGAACCAGGAACCTTCTTTCCTATATTTCATCAATAATTTAAAATCTGAAGTAAGGCGTATGATTAAAACCTCACGGACTCATCTTGAGCTATTTGCTAATTGTAAAAGGTTTCTTTGTTAGTATTTATAAGTAATAAATATGCAAAATAAATATACTATAAACATATATAATGAAAAATAAGGAAAAACTTGTAATCTATCTCGAACTTTAGCGTATCCCGGGAATACGTTTATGTGAATGATTTTCCATAAATGTTTCACGCTATCCGGGTTTCTTTTTTATTACACTTCTGCTTCACCGTTTAAAAAGGGGTTAACTCTTTCTTCAATAATTATCCATGTAGATATGCATTACACAATTATTCGTACTGAACAAGAACAGAGTGCAGAGCTCCGTTTAGGAGACGTGTTATCAGCAATCTTGTGAACTCGGCACAAGGTTGTTTAATCGGGCAACTTCGAGCATCTGGAATGGATAGAATCAAGATTTAAGCGACTCCGAACGCGGCATACAGTTGAAGCATACGAACTAGAAGCTGTGCTTTTCTCCTAAAACTGTTCTCGAGTGAATGGAGAATGATGCTACGCCCAAAAGACGTTGAGACAGTAACAAACCTGTGGCCGACAACACCTCATCAGCAACAGGGATTTACAGCACTCGGGAAGTCGTACACGCCAACCAACGGGCAATAATTCATGAGATAATCGACCGGTCCAATTGCGGACTGCAAGGACAAAATAGCCGACCAAGTGTATGGGTACCATCCTTTCAGCGTAAAACTAGAATTTTCAGCCGCAACTGGCCTACAATCACAAGCAAAACTGCTACTATCGCCGATTGGCAAAACACGCCATAGTCCGATAAGCCAGGCTTTTCTGACGGACCTGATTCGTATGGCGATTCGGGAAACACGAAAGAGAAGAAAAAAACTTTCTCTAAAAGAAAGATTCTAAAAGTTGAGACGAAAATTATCTATCCAGCTTTAGAATTCAGTTAAAAGAGAATAAAACTCTCATCTATAACTTGTCCTATTTCTTCCATTGTCTACAGCTTTCGACGTACAATTACTTCCAGAGGCAATTCGGGATTCAGATGATTGTTTAAAACAAAGGCCAATGCTCTTTTGTCCAATATACGGGCACACGATTTCGTATCTGCGGTGTTGATGGCAACTTCATGGCAACAATGTTTGATTAGTACTGGTAAACTGGGAAGAAGAAATTTCCTCAACAGATCTGCTGCAAAGACAGCATCCTCGGACTGTGCTACGCTGCAATCCTCTGAGGTCTACTGTGTGGCCCATTCTGCCAATATGGCTATTTCTTCTACTCTTTCATGAGAAATCGATTTTCAAAGCTTCTCGCAAGCGTATTCGACAGATATCAGAAACTGAATGAAAACGTAGGAATACTCTCTTTCCAATGGGAATTTATATATTCGTACGATGAAATTTGAAATAGGCGTGTCAATATTTTTCGTCTATATTACAGCATTAGATGCATTGCCGTCTATGATGAACAGCTAAACATTAACATTGGAAAAACTTGATTTCCTTAACTATCTCGTGAAAACAAAAATGAAAACGCAGGCGGTCATGCATTATAGCAAAAACAGATGAAAGGGGACAATAGAAAAAAAATAGTAGATGAACGTACCTTCATCTGTTCTTGATTATAGGCAATAGAAAAAAATAGTATTTACTTTTTAATGTGAAAGAAATAGACATTTGACAAGTTCACAATCGACCAGACTTAAACTTTCAATAGAATTCTTGCTGCTCCGGCTAATATTAATTTAGCAATCGATTTTAAATTAATTTGCACATATTTCAGAAGAGGCCTCTGCCAGGGACGAGAAGAAGTAATTGAAATAATAACAGACAGGATGACATATATGAGTAAATTCAGTCTTTAGAATTGTTCGTGTATCCGGTTTGAAATCACTAGATTATAAAGCAAGGGATTACCTAACAGTGGGAAAAGAAAGCCATGCAAGTCCAAATAGACTGGATCAGTTTATTTTTCCTATTATTAGCTACAAGTTGCTTATAAAAATGAGCAATCTCTGTCCTTTCTCTTCCTCTTTTACCTTTTCCGTGTCGAGGATGTTAAATAACCTTTTGGTATCCATTGAATAGTTAACCTAGCAGAGGTTCAACCTACTTCGTCTTCCAATCTTGTTAGTAAATAGATAAACACAAACATCCATACCCTCAGAGGGATTCAAACCCACGACTCGCAGGTTTCGAGAGCGACAAGACCTGCCTCTTAGCGCTTCTCGACCACCGAACTGACCTTTAAAATTGGGCGGCGTTCTTTCATTCTTAAGCATTTAATTCAATTCTAAACATTCCCGGATTTAATAGACCCCTTTCGCCTAATCTGGCGAAACATCTGCTGTAAATGAACGCATATATAATGAATGTAAGAACCCACTGCAACAAATTGAACGTTTTTTTTTATCATCTATTTAAACGGTTTGATGTCTAAATAAACTTGGAGCGTTGAATGAAAAAGAAAATTTCATTTCAAAACTTTTCTTTTTAATTTTATGAATAAAGTTATTCAATAAAAGTTTCTAAAGATATCAAAAACAAAACTTCAGATAAATTGTTGCGCAGTAGCCAAATCAGCTTTATTCTTCCTGAGAGCCATGATCCGGTTTCCCTTAGCATTGATCGACAATTGAGAAACCAAATAGAAAAACGAAGCCGCCGGTGTTTTATGTGAACATGAAAATGGTTTGTGGGCTAAAGTCAGCTATAAGAGGAGAAAAGCATTTCAGCATAAATAAAAGGCAAAAGGAGGAAGAAATGGAGTCGTTGGAATTTTCAAACGAGTAAATAACCTTGGTTCTTAAACATTCTTTTAGATCGATGAAATTTTGAACTTACTTGACTTATTCTTCCGGGGTCAAACTGTACGACTTTACTGCGATTCATTCTGTCTGCAAACAGATTCAATTTGAACTTAGTTATCCAGCTTAGTGGATGCTTTGTGAAGCTCCCAAAGTAGACGTTACTTTCGCTTGACATACCGTGAAACGAGTGAGCGAGTAAAAAAAAAAAAAAACAAGAGCGAGTAAAACGTGTTCTCAAATTAAATCAAAACATTTCCGAGGATATGAGCAAAGCATTAGTCCTCTTCCTTCTTCCTTTGGCTGATAAGAATCCAACTTTCTTTTCTTGTTCCACGCAATACTCTGAAAACAACATACAGCGAGTTGTTAACTGAGCGGAACTCCAGCGATTCTCGCTCGCTTTAACAGTAAAACGATACTAATTCCTATGATTAATTAATTTGCTTCAAATTGGATTATATTCCAATCGTTAAAAACCAATCAGTCCTACGTCATCCTTAAAACGTCTCTTCAATCAAATGATTCCTTATGAACGAATTTATTCTAGCTTAACTATCTCGTGAGCGCTCATTTTAATAGCACTTTTTCCATGTTCGCTCATACATAATAATAAGAATTATATAATCTTGGAAAAATCTGGTATATACAAACCTCATCTACAGTTATCGACTAAGGAAATGAATCGTGACTTCATACTACAAGTCTTTAGCATTAATCACAGTAGGAAAAGGAACATTACAGTTCTTATCATAAAAGAAAATACACTATATGATCACAAATATCCGGACGCATGCACGTTTGCGCTCTAGCCACGATTTCATGGAAATCAATAGGGCGTTGCACATCCCTTTGCCCGAATCACAGCTTCCACCCTTCGGGGAAGACTTTCCACCAAATGTTGGTAGATACTTTCCGGAATGTTCCTCCATTCCTCCCGAAGAGCGAGAATCAGTTCAGTTACAGAAGTTGGCCGATGTGATCTGGCCCGCAAGCGTCTTTCCAATTCATCCCACCGACTCTCTATAGGACTGAGGTCGGGACTTTGTGCCGGCCAACCCATTTCTTCGACCCCTGAGTCCGAAAACCACTGCTGTACACGCCTCGCTTTGTGGCACGGAGCATTGTCGTGTTGGTAGAGAAATGGCCCGTTTCCGAAAAATTGCCACAACGTTGGAAGTGCACAGTTGTCCAAAACATTCAGATAACGGTCGGAGTTCATGATTCCTTGCACAGGAACGAGCTGGCCCAGTCCGTACCATGAAAATGAGCCCCACACCATGACTCCTCCTCCGAACTTGACTGTGGGCTCTGTGCACTCAGGTAAGAAGCGTTCTCCAGGTATGCGCCAAACCCAAACTCGTCCATCGGATTGCCAGAGTGTGTAGCGAGATTCGTCTGTCCACATTACACGTTTCCATTGGTCCATTGTCCAGTTTCTGTGGGCTTTGCACCACTCCAGACGTCGCTTGGCGTTGACCCTGCTGATGTGGGGCTTGTGGGCAGCAGCACGGCCATGGAATCCCATCGTGTGCAGTTCCCGACAAATTGTCATGATACTGGCATCATTTGCAGAGGCGTTTCGAAACTCTGTGGCAATTTTTTCCATCGAGGGCTTCCGGTTGCTGCGGGTGACACGACGAAGCACTCGACGGTCTCTGTCCGTTAGTTTCTTGGGTATACCGGTTCGTTGTTGAACTGTTGCTGATCCCCGGGTCTTCCATTTCATAATGACATCGCCTACTGTTGACTTGGGTATCTGAAGAAGGCTGGAAATGTCACGCACGGACTTGCCGCATAGGTGACATCCAACGATGGTTCCACGTTGGAACTCACTGAGCTCTGCCGAACGACCCATTCTTGCCAATGTCCAAGCAGAGTTGTGTCTGAAGGTGTGGGAAGCTATTTAAATGATGTGCAAGTCATTATCATGTGACATTGGGCCAATCGATGATTTGTGAGGGGTGTCCGGATATTTTTGATCATATAGTGTATAGTCATTCCCCCCAAAAAAAACAAAACTTAAACAAATGTTTTCACGTTTGCCCTTTTTGATTGATAGATATTTTGGATTAATTAAAATTGCAATTATTAAAATAATAATTTCTATAATACTTATATTTATTCTAGTTTCATGTAGCCTATCGGCATTTTCAAGGAATGCATTAGTTGAATTTTCTTTAAAATAATAGACTACTTAAATATCACTTTCAGAACTAACATAATAACAAAAAATACATGGATCACATAATATGTACTAAATTGGGAAAACAAGCCGTACATTTCTAACCAGGCTCAAGGAACATCTAAATTCAATAAACACAAGGATAGAAAAATCTACACACGCTAATCATATCATTGATATACAGAAATTTTAATGGATGGTTGGAAATTAGCAAGAAACTCTGAGAAATTAGATATTTTTGAAAATAACCAATCTTCTATAAGCCAAAAGTTCAGAAGAAGCCCTCTACAACTAAAAAGGATTATAAACAGGCTTACTTTTTGACCAAATAAAATAGACTAATCATCATTTTAGTTTATTTAATTATTGTTCTTTTCTTTTAGCTTCTCATATTTACTGTAAAAAAAAAATTTTCAATCAGCGAATTCGTAATTTTTTATTGACGAAAATAGGAATGAAAATTCCACAGCCTGGAACTCAAACAAGGAACCTTCAGCTAATCGCGCTGACGCCCTAACCAATTATAATTTTTTGATTACTAACGTATTTACCCGAATAAATGTCAACGCCCCCTTCTTTTTTTGGTCATTTATATAGTAAAAAAAATTCTTAAATTGAAATCGACCTCTATTTTTTCAGTGTACTTAAGATTATTTAAAATCTACACATTTTTTTTCTTTTCAAGACATACACACTGTATATAGAGTAAATGATATAAACTACATACATTTCAAATACAGAATAAAATGCATAAATACATACAAAATAAAATGCATAAATAAATTTTAGCTTTTTATGATGTCTATATTTTCTTATTTAAATTTCTTTATACTTTTAATTTAAACAATGTGCACTTCCCAGAAATTTTCCAACTGTTTTTTTTTTAATATTTTTAATTTTCTCCATCATCTATATACAAATTATAAAAGGCAAATGCTGAGCTGTTTTTAACCAATACCACCTAGAGAGAAAGCCTGCGCTAGATTTTAGTATTTATTTTGTTACGCTAGGTAACATAAGGAATAACAAAGCCAACTAGAAAGACAGGCCGGGGCACTTAAATGTCACATGACCAAAGTAGATCGAGCAACAATCCAATCTTCATTGCTTCCAACAAGCGAAAAAACACTGATTGTTGAAATCCAAGATGGAAACAATGAAGTTGGATTGTTGCTCGATCTATTTTGGTCATGTGACTTTTTAGCGCCCCGGCCTGTCTTTTTCGTAGGCTACGAGGAATAACAAGGCTAACGAGAAAGACAGGCTCCGGCCAACGCCTCCTATAAAGAAAGCCTCGGCACTGAAACGTCATACATTGTTACATCACCATAAGCCGACCAAATTTAGAGCTTATTATTGGTAGAAATGCGGTTAACAAAGGACGAAGTATGATGATGTAACAATGTATGACGTTTCAGTGCGGAGGCTTTCTTTATAGGAGGCGTTGCTCCGGCACTGAAAAGTCACCTGACCAAGATAGGTCTATTAACAATGTAATTTTCATTGTTTCCATCTTGTATTTTAACAATCAGTGTTTTTTCCTTTGTTGGAAACAATGAAGGTTGGATTGTTAAGAGACCTATCTTGGTCAGGTGACTTTTCAGTGCCGGAGCCTGTATTTGTTAGCCTCGGAGGAATAGCCAGTGACGATTTTAGTGCATTTTAAAATTTCTCCAATAATGTGAGTGTATTCTTGTTGATTGTCGTTGTTGGTTTTTACATTGTTGCGCATGGTATTATTGTTGCCAGATTGAATTTAGAAATTTAATTGTTTTCTTGCTCTGATTAGATTTGATTATTTAATTGCTTTATTTAATAACTGCGGTAAGTGCCTTTTGGTTATTCTTATTGCCGAATTTTTTTTTCAAAATGCCGCGGCGTGGACAGTCCTCTTTTGGCTGGGGCTAAAAGGCAACATTTGGCTATAAACAATGAAACCTGTGTAGAAAGACAAATTCGTCTTAGTCAGACGGTCAATCATATGCGATCCCTAATGAGCGTCAAGAGCGTAAAAGGTCACAATATCAGAGAAATGAGACTCATGGCCGTATTCAGAATGAGCTCATGCTCTTTCTGAATACAGACCTCAATCTTTAGAACAATTAGTATGTTAAAGAAATGAAACTTATGCTACCTTTAGTAATAATTTGCGTGGCTGAGGTGCTCCCATTCCATTGCCACTAAATTCACCAGATCTCACCACTAAGGATTTTCATGTGGGGCATTCATCAAGACTTGATCAACACCAAATGAACTGCAAGACTTTAATCAGAAGTTCGTGGTAGAATTTCAACGCCACAGTTTCCTGTAAGATGTAGCTCACAAGGATCGATCGAATATCATGTGGAGATGTAACGAATTATAAGGGTAAATTATAATAATTTCTGTATAGTCAATATTTTTTGCTAATAACATCCGATGAACAGTTCGAAAGTTATGTCGTATTACTTTTGACCATTTTCGAAAGGTACCCTGTGTAATCTACCATTGAAAACGAGTGTCACCTCAATTGGTATTATTTTTGCTGCAAATTTTTCTTTATTCTTTATTCAATGATTTAGATATAATAGGTACCCGATGAGACCGGTATGGCATACAACCGACAAGTAAGTTCCTAAAGGGACCAAAAATCTACATGGTATACAAAAAAATAGTATTAAATAGAATTACAACACAGTTAAGGAATCTAAACTAGAAAAAAAATCATTTAAAATATGTTAAAGTGTTAATAATTGTGAGAATCTAACAAAAAAAAAATATTCCAACCCAAAAGGTACAAACGGAAACCGTGGCGACAAAACTCAGCAAATAGTTGTAATTTATAAATCTAATTCACGCTTAGTATCTTATTAGTAGCAAAATAATTAGAAACAAAGTACTTTGTGATAATTTTAACAGAATCCTACGAAACCACTTCTGCAGTTTTAGGATTCTGGTTACGTTAGCGTTCGTAGTTGCCCCCCAAAATATAATATCAAAGGTTAAATTAGAATGACTCAATGAATGATATAATAATTTTAAAATGTCTGAAGGAAGATAGCTCTAAATTGTCTAGAAATAAGTCCCATATTACGGTTGAGCTTAGTTAAAAGTGAATCGATATGTGGATCCCAAGGTAAGTCATGAGCCAATTTTATACCCAAGTACTTAAAAGTTTTAATAGCTCCAACACGAAGAGAATCAATGAAAATTAATGGATCAATTGAAATATTTGCCTTATTTCGTTGATAAAAAAGCATTACCTTGGTTTTATCGATATTAATTTTCAGACCATTATTCTTACTCCAAGTAGCAAGGGCCACTGCATTTTGGTTTAAGAAGAACTGTAGCTCAACAGGGTTCTTATTAGCATTTAATATCGCAACATCATCTGCGTACAATATTACTTTACAATTTTTTAAAGATGCGGGGAGGTCATTTATAAATAATGCAAACAAAAGTGGCGAGAAAATGGAGCCCTGAGGGACTCCACAAGTTCTTATGATTGTATCCGAAGTCTGATCATCATAAACCATATAATACTCGTATTTTCTTCCCGTAAGGAAACTAGCAATCCATGTCAAGGGTAAGCCAGAGATGTGGTATTTAAACCATGAGGAAGGCCACTGTCTACCTCAGATTTCGAAAAAATAATAATTATCGATAAAAAATCGATATTCTTGGTTATGGAAGGGCATATTAATTAGAAATATCTCATGACCAACAATGCAAGGAAAAGTTTGTGCAACAATAGGTATCAACAATGGTGTCAACACGCAATTCACACTACGCTCGGACCAGTAACATATCTCATGACCAACAATGCAAGGCAAAGTTTGTACAACAATAGGCCCGTCGTGTTCGCATCAACAATGGTCTCAATGCGCAATTCACCAATAACAATGAGCACAAAATTATTCAAAGGTTTATAACAATGAACATAAAATGATGATGCAATGACAGAACATTTGATTCCAAGAATTATAATAATGAACGTAAAATGATGATGCAATGATAGAAAGTTCTTTTCAAAGAATTATAACAATGAACATAAAATGATGATGCAATGAGAGAACATTCGTTTCCAAGAATTATTAATAATGAACAGGAAATGGATATAATAGACGATATAAATAGGGCAGTCTCTCTCGATGAGGCAAAGGAGGTACACGTGTCTTCCTTCAGCTCCCTAACAAGCGTTCAGACGATTGGGAAAAGTGTGTGAGTTTCTTTGTGTATGTGTGTGTGTTTACCTACAAGCGTAATTATCCCGGGCAACGCCGGCTCCTCTGCTAGTCTTAAAGAAGATATAATAATAAAACATTATAGTTTTTATTTATTTTTTAATTAATATACTTTATCTCAACTCCTACTCTTATATAATAATGCAAGGTAAAGTTTATGAAATGTAGATAAGTTTCAATTTGTAACAATGCATAGAATTCTTGTTATTCAGGCTTTTCTTAGAAAAGATAGTTCTTAGTATTTAACAATATCTTGAAAATCTTTAAAAATGATCAGTAACTGGAGACTATTTCAATACAACACCGAAATTTGATTGAATTCCAACGAGAAGTTTCCGAGTTACACAGTCAAAATTGTAACAAGTGCTAGTTAGTACTCACAAGTGAGCACGTGTTATGATGTTGAATGAAACTTCTTGTTGGAATTTGATCAAATTTTAACGGTATACACAGTCTTATGTACCCTGTTATTCTCCCAAATTTCATTAATCTAGGCTTTACAGAAACTGGGTTATTAACTTGTTGATCTTGGTGGCGGCATTTTTATTTCTGTGCATATCTCAGTTATCATTCAAATTCGGACCCATGTTCATATGAATTTTTTTGCTTAGAATCACCCATGAATGAATGAACTATAAGGGGTGGTTACCACGAAACCAAAGTGGTTATGAGGAAACCAAGCACTGAGACTCTCTGAGTCTATTGTACTATCCCCGGGACCGACGGCTTAACGTGCCCTCCGAAGCACGGGGGAGATGGATATCTACTGGCTGTCACCCAGCCAGAGACTAGCCGTGTCTAAGGTTGCTTAACTCCACCGAGAAACGTGCATCGGCGAGACAACCAGGCCACGGCTACCCCCTAGAATCACCCATACTAACTCCCTTAGAAATTTGTACAATGAATTCTGAGACACCCTGTATACTTTATATAAATGAGAACTTTTAAATTTAATCATTAATATATCTATTTCCCCTACTCTAATTAAAAAGATAATTAAAAATTGATTATTCAAAATTTAAACTTTAAGTCACTCATTCGAATACGGGGCGCAGATTTTAGGAGTGATCATTGAAAAATGATAACTAACAGAAAAACGCCTCACTACAATTTTCCTCTTTTAATTAAAAACGCATTACTAATTGAATTAACAAAAATAGCTGTTCCTACAAATTTGCTTATTGGTAAAACCGATCTCTTTCTATTTTTTAAAATTAAAAAAAAATATGGTGACATTACGGAAATTTCACGAAACATGTAATCATTTTTAGAAATAGCTTTTAATTCTTGTTTGATTTTCAACCATCTACAACAACCAGAGACACCAATTTTCCGTAGCTTTTCGAACTGCAATCAAAATCTGTCATTCGATAGCATTTCCTCAGGTGCCCTCAACCGTTAAGTTTGTTGCTGACCTCTGGCGACGATGAAGCGCAACAAACGGAGAATTGTTTACCGCCAACGAGTTAATTTGCTGCTGTAAGTACGTTTCTCCCTCCTACTCTCTTTCATTCTTCGTTAAAGCCGTTAAGAAAGCAATTAAAAATACAAACTCCTTTCGTAACGACTACTCTCCTTATCTATCATAAAAAAAAGAACGGCAGGCGGCAAGCTTATCAACGAAAAAGTTTTCAATGTCAAACGAAATGATTAAAGATGATGTTTGCGCGTTTCACAAATAAAAGAAGGCAAGATAACCTGAATCATTTTTTACACGTTATGTCCAAAAGTACATGTTTCCAAACAGTTCCAAATAGGCACAATTCTTTTCATAACGAAACTAAAAGTAAATCCAAAAATGCACTCTTTTAAAAAATAAGCTCATTTTTCATATTTATTACTTCTTGCATAACATATATCAACCTAAACAAAATATGATGCATTGATCGAAAATATCAAGAAAATAAAAAGAAAACACCTAGAATAAGTCGCCTTTTTTCTTATACAACAATGAAACCGAAAATTTCAAAAGGCGGCTAATCCAAAATGATCCAAAAATGCACAAAAATGCAAAATGCCACAATTACCAAGCACAAAAAAATAACTCCATTAAAATAATGAAAACAAAACAAGAAGAAATTTTTAAAAAATCTACGAAAATAAAACGTATTTGCTTTTATTTCCAGGTTTTCCCGATACAGTCTACGTTGCTAAGAGCCAATTAGGACAATGGGAGGAGTGGATTCATGAATTAATTTTTATGATTACTGGGAGCAAAGAACTTAAGTTAGAAATTTTCATCGATCGTTGGTCCCAGGTCAGGGGGAAGAACACATTAATATTCAAACTGTGGTGGACATTCGCAAACGCTGTGGGCTCTATGGAAATTGTACGGCCACCGTTGGCACTAGCCTCGGAGATTTTAAAGCTTCCAGAAGTGAAAAGACGGAGTTGAACGATCGACCACGATGTGCCTTGCCTGACAAAAGTCAATCAGTGCTATCGTCGAGTTCGGCCTCGCAAGAATTCAGCAGAAATGTTGCTCCAGTACGATAACGCATACTCAAGGATAAAGATCATAACGCCATTCCCTCTATAAATCTCGACCTGGCTCTTTCAAATTTTCATCTTGTTTAGTGCAATTAAAGATGCACTGCGGAGGACAAAACTTGAAGATTACGGAAATGTGCGCATATTCTTATGATATAAATTGATGGGGATTACGTAGAAACAACATTGGATGAAAAAAACATTCATTTATATTGTGAGTAATTTCCAAACATTTCGAATAAATTCCAACGATTGCAAAAACCACACTGTTTTGATAAAATCGTATTGAATCTGGCAGAATGGTGTTCAAGAACTCACACACTTGGCAGTGAGCACTATACGATTGAAAGATGAAGTCCGTACTGTCAGTTTCAACTGTGTAATGAGTCAATTTTTCAGTCATGTCCAGATACGTGTATCCTGTCACAGATTCTTCCGCAAAAAAGGCTGGTTGATAAATTCTGAATTTTGAGATAGCAGGCAATACATCACAATGCTAATAGAACGGCTGCAAGGAATTCACGAAACCACTGCAATCATTTGTAAACTCCCTGTAGTTTACAAGG
>JAHWFO010095468.1:1431007-1470493 GCA_023313115.1 Rhysida immarginata | reverse complement strand
TAGACTACATGGAGAATCTGGGTTCAAGTCGCTTGGTTATTACCAGGGAGGACATGCACCTGATGGCGGAAGATCGCGATCGCTGGAAATCCTCCATAGGGCTGCTGCCCCCGCGACCCTAACGGATAAGCGGGTTTGAAAAGTAAGTAAGTTAGTTTATAAATGATGCTTTTGTATATTATTCCCTTAACATTCCTTTAATTACGTTTTAATGTTGTACATACTGCAGTTTGAAGTAAGGAAAGGATTACCAATGAATGACCAAAAAGCCCAAAACATGAAACCCTTTTACAAGTTTTAAAACCTATGATTTGGAAAATGAGATATACATGTATAATCATTGTAACCAAAAATAGCTGCTATGATCAGATTAGAAACTATCAAAGTAATCGGCGACTATAATTCGCTTGGTAATATGCTTGTTTAGCAGGAAAATCGTTTTGCCGCTTTCATTTTTCGGATCTTGATACTTCTGACAGGTTTTCGTTTAGCGGTTTGATTCCTGGCCACTTCGAAACCCTTTCTACGAAGTAAATTTTAATTTACGATTCACATAAATGGGATATAGCTTTACAAATTTCTGACACCAATATAAATATTTATCTATTTAACGGTTTTCTGTCGTACAGAAGAAAAGATGATGAGAAACGACTGTGGATTTCCGTTCAATAAGGTAAACCAAAAAACAGTGATGAAATATATTTTTCACCTTTACCAATAACAAATGGAGAGCTCTTTGACGTTCATCGTCTATTAGAAAGAACGGAGAAATTTTTGTTTTTTCTTCCTTCTCGTTTTCTCCCGACTGTAAAAATATGATTTTCTTTGCATTCGAGAGAAGAAAAAAAAGAAGTAGAAGGTAGACGGAAAAAAAAAACTAAATAATAATAAAAAAAAAGAAGACGGAAGAGAGAAAAAAAGAAAGCAAAAGAAACGGGAACGTTTGAATCTGACAACGATTTGAAACTTTATTCCTTGAAAGATAACGCTTCCGAAGAGAGAAACGTATTTTATGGAGTCTCTTTTATTTCTCGGAAACCTTCACGTGTTCCACGGTTTTCTCTCTTCCCCTCCCAGCTCATTCTCCCAATCCTTGTTTAGTTTTCCTAGCATCCCCATGTTCATCATCTTTTGGCTGCTTGCAGTTCGCAGAAATCCCGTTAATTCGCTTTCCATACATCGTGAACGAAACGCGTTTGCCACTGACATTTACAGCCAACAAGCTTCCTGACTCAAAAGGCAAAGCCACAACTCTGGCGTTCTCTTCCTCCAGCCTTCCCTCCTTCGCAAAATAAACAAACCAACGGCTAACTTTTTTATGTAATAAACAGGCGTGTTTTAAAAAGGATGTTAGAGAGAAGTTTTATTCCTCTTCCCTCGAAATACTCTAACCGAAACTCTTTAAATACAGGAGGAACCTAAGCATGAAACCATGAAGGTAGAATGCAATGGAATGCTAAATTGAAAATTTTTTTAGCATTAATTATTATAATAGAATTTTGGAAATCTTTACCTATAATAAAGATTTAGAAAATATTTAAAAAAACCTTTATGCGACAGGTCTTACTAACACTAACAGAAGCCAAAATAATCAGTTTTAGAATATTTGTCTGTCTGTCTGTATGCTTGTTTGTTACCTATTCACACAAACACTACTACACAAAAATTAATGTTTTAGCTGTAATTTAAAAAATGGTGTATGATTTATCAGGAGACGCCGTCTAGAAGCCGAGTTCTAGGTTAAAATCTCTTAAGCTGGTAATTATAAACAAAGCTGACATGCGGGTAAGGTATACTTTAGTTCACAAAACAAACTACAGATGGCACTACAATTAAATTAAACCGCGTTTTCTACCATAGTAGAAAAAGCCATGGAGTAATAGAAATCCACGCATTCACCGCTTGGTCCAGACAGCAGTCCAAAGAATTTTATGCTGCTGGTTTTGAAGGGACTGTGAAACGATGAGACAAGCGCCTTATTATATAGGGAGCTTATGCGGACAAATAAAAGTAGTTTCAAGTCAGTACTCTTATTTGATTCATTTCTATATGTATTTGTACTTAACTTACTTACTGACTGGTTTACAATGAACAGTGAGAAGATAAAAGTTAACAAATTACTTAAGTAGCGGAAAAATGGAGAACTTACTGGTTTCACAATGTACGTCTGTCCCTTTCATATTTTCTACATTTTTTCATGTAGAAAGTTGAAATTCCGAACATAGCTTACTATTGGCATGTCCTCCTTCACTATTTGATTGGCCCACTGGCGTCAAAATTACGGGGGTGGGGGTTAGAGGGGACCAAAAGATTTGCCTGATATTTAGGTATGTAAAGGAGTGAAATTCGGTATACAGATTCCTCTAGGCAAGATCTACCTTACTATGAAGTTTGGGACAAATTGCCCCAGTAGAGTCGGAGTTGCGGGAGTGGCAGTCAGTTGGTCTTTAGAACAATGGCAAATTACGTCATGTAATATGTTATTCGATCGACAATTATGAAAAACGAAAGAAAACAGAGCTCTTTTACATTTTCTAAAGTACTACGTTTAATTGGGGTAGGGGTGAGGGGTTAATAAGTGAAGATAAAGAGGTAAAAATAGATGATCTCAGAGCTTTCACTACTTTCCTATTCAGGGGGATTAATTTCTTGTTAACGAATGCGATATGTTTTATTTTATATTCTTTTATTTCAAAATTTATGATTTTATATTAATTATCAGAATATCTAAATTGTAATTATTAACTTGTCTTTTATTTATCTTCATTACTATTTAATCATTTCTATATTCACAGCTTCCTCACTGTTCTTTGTAACCAATGCTATTATTAGATATTCTTAATCAATTTCAAAAATATTTAGCAGCTACTCATTCCAGCACCTTGACAAAGCCGGGAAAGGATGGCGAAAGCGATTGGTTACTTTATTATCGATAAAGTATATTACAAAGCTTCCATATTTCATTATCTAATAGCGATACAAAGATCTTGAACTATATAAACATATAAAATTGTTCTCATCTTTTGTTTATAAGAAAAGATAGAGAGAAAAAAAACCCACTTGAAATCTATTTTAATGAGCGTAATCTGGTTTGCACATTGGACAAGTTCCGCGAAGTTCCACATGTTCCGCGAAGTTCATCTCCCATATTCTCTAAAGCGATGAATCAACAGAACTTAAAACTCCGTCGTACTTTTCAGATCTCGTTTTCTGTAAACGCAGTTATAGTTTCAAGAGCAAATGACATTAAGCATTCGTGGAATCGATTAAAAAGCACCGAGGATCTAACCCCCGCTGCACCATCGACCATTCCGTCCGTCGGAATCAACTTAATCCCAAGGGCACACGCAACAGCCTGCTGCTCACCAGAAATGAAAGAACACTCTTCCCAGCAAAGAGATCCGTTTCTAATGGAATCAATGCAGCGCTGAAATAGAGCGCTTCCATTTTTCTTCTCACTGCGTCGCTATTTGGTCGCTAACCGTGGAAATAGGAGACAGGGCGATCTAGTGACACAATAAAAGCAAACCGAGCCGCCCTACGACCAACCACTCGTCCTCGAAGCGGCTTCCCATTCAAACACTCCGACAGCAATTCGGTGGCTGTCGGATGCGGAAGATCTTTCATGAGATTAACGGAGAGTCCAGCTGGAAATCTTAATCAAGTCAAACCGCACATTGAAAGCTATAAAATTCCAATAAAAGCGATATGTGAGCACGAAATCCTTGATAGGAAGGCATCTCTAAGTAAACCAACGATAAGGCAGCCAATTTAAAAAGCTGCTTTTAATTTTGAAATCGATATCAGTGGCGAGAACTTTTCTTTGCAAGCTTCAGTTCGCAGGTTCAGAGGACGTTATATTTTTTCAGCAGAAATATTCCTACCATTCTTATTTTCGTACAAACCCGAGTAAAACTATTAAATTAGGCAGATTTTTCCAGCAATGTACTCATGATAAATATTATAAAAAAGAACGTAAGAAAAGTGCTTTCTGTATGAATGCAATCATTTGTTGTATATAATCATTGATTGTTTCTTTTTAAACCAAAAAGGGAAAAGCCTCTAAACCCACAAAGAAAAAAAAATGAAATATCGGATACCTATTTCGGATGCTTGGTACCCGGAATACGTATCCGGTATTAATTTTATTCTTTGTGGATTAGAAGTTTTCCCTTTTTGGTTAATCGTTGTTTCGTTGTTCTTCTGTTGATGACGTCCACCCGAAACGCATCAGCCCGTTCTTTTTAAACTCCGTTTTGATCAGACATTTCGTTGACCAATTTTTTAGCATGATCCAAAAGTCAGATACGCACAGGAATTGTAAAATATAAATTGTAAAATATATTGCGACGAAATGCTCAAATATATATCATAGAGCACGAATAACCTGGTGATACATTATTCAAATTTTTAGATTGATATTTAGGCACATTGATGTATAGTCCTTATCAGACAAGTTAAACCTCGACTTTGAAGGTCTAGGATTATTCTTGAAGCTAAAATGGGAGGCAAAGGATGAAAAAAAATCTGATGTAGTGCAGGGAAGTACTAGTTGGTTTGGTTTGTTTGGTATTAACGTCCTTTTCAACTGCCATGGTCATTTCAGGACGGCGTTATAGGGGCTGCAAATTTTGCCTCGCAAGGGTTCTTTAACGTGCAACCGGCAAACGACTACACGGGATCAACGGCTTTACTTCCCTTCCGAAGGAAGTGCGTGATTTTTTACTTCCCCTGAAAAAATCCTCGTCGTCCTCGGCCGGGGTCGAACCCGCGTCCTCGGGCATCAGAGGTGGCACGCAACCACTGAGCCACCGAGGACGATGGCAGTACTAGTACTTCATCAGATTTTTTCTCATCCTCTTTCTTGCCTCCCATTTTAGCTTCAAGAATAATCCTAGACCTTCAAGGTCGAGGTTTAACTTATCTGATGAGGACTGTACCTATCACTCTTGATTTACATCGATCAAAACTTCCCAGAAAATGATGAATATCGTAATTTAAAATAGAAAATTGGATAATACAATTCTTACCATTAATTTGAAACTTCGTTCCAGTCATTATGTAAACTATGCAATATAGTTTGCTTATTCTTGTTTATAGAGTAGTCAGCTCCTTATATTGTTTTAATAGTAGCTTTGACCAAATACAGTGAGAAAATATTCAAAATTTTTTCGAAAACGTTTGTGGTCGCTATTGGACATGACGAAACCTTATGCAAATAAGCTACGAACATAAAAGGCGTGTGCTTTTGATATCATAATATTTGGATTAATCTGTTTGCAGTTATGTTCTATTCTAAGGATATTTTGACACTACCTTTATGCCGAAAATAAAAAAAAATTGCAACAAAAATCAGAATTGTAGAATGTCATGATATTTCCTTTCGCATTTTTTAATGTAATATTTTTTATAATAAAATTTAACCTCTGCTCCCATTACATTTTACTTTACTCTCTCAGTTCAGAGATATATTCTAATCTCCATATTCCTCAGACCTAATTTATCCATATCCTGACAATTGGATCATACTATATTTTGTAGCAATTCTTAATCCATTAACAAAATTTTGCTAAGCGCATCTCGGCGATCGCTGAGCGGGACTCTTCTACATTTTAACATGGAAAACGTCTCCACAGATACCAATAGGTTTTCTGTTTCTAATAGTGGTGTGATGAAAATTCGAATTTATAGGTGGTGTCTGAATACTTTATGCACTTTATAGCTTGGTAGCATTGTCTTTACGGCGGGCATCTCAAAGAAAATGCGTTATTCTTACGGGATACTCAATTGTTCCTGGTTCGAATCCAGGTCGCAGAAATTTTCCTTCCATTTTTCCATTAGTAGCATTATCTTATGCTTGGAGTATTAGTCCAGTTTTCATTTATTAATTTCTTTTGAAAACAGCAGTTGCAAAAAACGTAGGCTGTCATGCATTATAGACTTTCTAAGGAAGAAGGACTGTCGAGTAATCTAATAGGGCAGCCGGGAATAAGAATATGCATTGGTTGGGGGATATGATTCGCGGTATTTTTTAATTTTAAATAAAAAAATTTTCATGTATTTTTAAAAAATTATTTCGAGACAAATAATTGTACAGCAAAATTAAGATTTTGTGCTTAACTGCAATTATTTGGCGACCACCGTTAAAGATTTTGCTTGCCCTTTACCGCCATGTTTTTTTTTTCTTTTCACTTCCACTACCACCATCGCTTCCAAGATATGCTTGCGCTCAAACAATGAATTCCGTGAACATGTTCGGATGGTTCCCTTGGGAGTATTAATTTGTTTTACATTATAAAAAAGCGTTTTCTATAAAGACCTTTCAATGTTTCACTGTTTCTTTAAGACACCGAAAAGAGAAAACGTAAAAAATACTTGAAAAATTAAATTCTAGTTTTTTATGTGCCAAAGATATTTGAGTAAATATTTCTTGCATCCAATCGTTTATATCTTTTTCTACTTAAAGCGTCCCCCCCTCTTTTTTTTCGTGTAACTTCAGTCAAGTTTAAAACGTGTAGTAGCATCCGTTTTGAAGTGCATTGAAGATTTTCTCCTAGCAGGGGCTGATTCTTTCTGTTGCTTTCCCCATAGTGATCTTATTTGGAAGAAGACATATAGACTAAAATCCTTCATCCACTTGGTGTATTGCTGACTGAACGTAAATACAGTAATCTCAGCGGCATAGCTAGAGATCGAGCCGCCCGGGGCGGTATTTCAGTTTGACCCCCCCCCCCCACACGGATACACATCATATGGATAACACAAAAAAATAAAATCGACATACAAAGAACAAAGTAAAAACTGTGAAAACTTTAGGAAAAATTGTTTATTTCTGAAATCAAATATATCTAATATACTAAAACTCTTGCGCGTATTTATTTATTTATCTGTAATTCTATCTCCTCCTAGACGGTTTGAGCTAGCGACTTGAAATTTTCAGGGCAGGCTTATCAATAAAGGACCTGCTCTATCGCCAAAAATCAGCCCCCTACGACCCCCCCCCCCCGCCCCCCTTCTGGGGTTTTCATTTAAAATTATCTGCTTTTGCTTTGTAATTCCCCTCAACAGATGGCGCGGGCGGGCGAAGCCGCGGCTAACAACTAGTATTAACTACAACGTTATTTCGCTTCTTTCCTATTAGACAATCTTCGATGATATTCTTGATGCCAATGGTAAGCTACAAGTTAGGCGTTTCTTCAGTTCATCCCACCCCCATTCTCAAGCATACTCAAAAAGAAAAATTACTAAAATGAAATGTAAATAATAAAAAAATACCCGTCAAACTTACTAAGACGAAATTTTAAAATGCAGTTTCTCAGTGCAGTAGGCCAAATTTGCTGCCGGAACAGTTCGCCCCCACCCCCGCTTGCTACGCCACTGAGTAACCTGCAAAATGTTAAAATAAAAAAAAATAATAACTCTAAAGCGAGGATTATACTGAAGTACTTCCCGAATGCGACGGCGACGACGACTCCTGCCGCTGGAATAAATGAAAGGGCTGTTGGTAAAAGACAACGTTCTTTTAGGCGACTCCTATTTTGCCGCCTTCACAGCTTTCTCTGTTGTAACTTTTCTCATTGAAAGGAGATGACGGTCGGAGCATACAAGGTTTTTCCTAAGCTTTAAAGATATGTGATCCTGCTTTAATAAGCGAGAGGCCATGTTCGTGGCTTAGCTTTGACGAGCAATTTAAATAATGTAAATTTTGACAGTTAAAATTTTTTTACTGTTCTATAAAGTGGTGATTACTCATAATTTTATAAATAGAAAAACTGAAAGAATTTCCCCTTCATCATAATTATATCTTAACCTTCAAATCCAACATCTCATTTTTCGCAATATCATGCAACATACAAGGTCGGGACACATTAATATGACCACCTCTCCTCGAACATGTTGGAACGTCCCATGGTATGCAGATGAAAAATCATTGCATATCATTAAAAGTTGACAACAGCAGACGTGTAGTAGCATCCGTTAACACAGCAATTGTCCCAGTCATGGGCAGAGCAAGTGATCTGTCAGACCTCCAAAAGGGGATGATCATTGGCTATCGGGCCAAGGGGAGGGGGCAGCATTTCAGAAACGGCCACCTTTGTGAACTGCTCTAGGGCTGCCGTTGTGAAGGTGTACCGCGACTGGACGAACCAGACATTTTCGAGCAACCGAAGAGGTAACTGTGGGGCCCCACGGGCCATCGTTCGTAGAGGCGAGTGTCGGTTAAGACCAATCGGCGTGCCACTGTTGAGCAACTGACACAGCAAATGAACAGTGGGGCCACTAGGCGTGTCAGCACAAAGACAGTGCAACGATCCCTCTTGAGGTTGGGGCTCCGGAGCAGGCGTATGGTAACAGCACCCATGTTCACGCCTAAGCATCGCCGAAAACGCCTCCAATTCGCAATGGACTATCGCCATTGGACCTCCGCCGAGTGGCAAAGGGTTGCTTTCTCTGACGAGTCGCGGTTTCTGGTGAACAGAGTGGACGGATGATGGAGAATTCGCCGGGAAGCATCTGAGAACAGGCATGCCGACACCATCGTTGGCAGACGACAGGCTGGTGGGGGAGGTGTGACTGTTTGGTGGATGTTTTCGTGGTACGGTCTGAGTCCACTGATACCGCTGGAGGGTACACTGAATGCTGTTCGTTACCTGACGATCGTCGCAGATCAGGTACACCCCTTCATGTCGACAGTGTTTCCTCAGGGTGATGGCACCTTTCAACAGGACAATGCTCCCTGCCATACTGCCAAAATTGTCCACGATTGGTTCGAGGAGCATAATGAATTTAAGCTACTCCCATGGCCACCAAACTCCCCGGACCTCAACCCCATTGAACATTTGTAGGACCATCTCGTTCGCCATGTCCGCAAGCTGGACCCTCCACCACGCACGGTGATAGAATTACGGGATGCACTGATCGCCGAATGGTCCCAGATACCTGCAAACACCTTCCGAGGGCTTATTGACTCTCTGCCACGTCGACTAGCTGCTGTGCTTGCCGCCAAAGGTGGATATTCCGGATACTAGCAGGTGGTCATATTAATGTGTTCCGACCCTGTATATTCATATATTCGCAAAATATTTAATTATACTTGCAGTATAGAAGTTATACAATAAAGTAAACATATAACAATGAGTGCAGTGCGTTTAAGACGTAAGATTATTGTGGATAAAGTTTAAATAAATTTTTTGACTGCTTACAGCTCCTCAAACAATGATGAAACAAATCTTTGGAAAGGAAGTGGCCGCATCTTCAAAAATTCACAATGAAAGGGAAAATTCGAAAACATACAAACAAATTCCGAAGAGCATTAGGACTTCACGATCTCAAGCCCTCAAGAATCATTTAATTCTAAAAACTTGTGTCAATTTTTTATAGTTTAAATTTAGAGGGGCGATGAAGTGTTGAGGAAAACTGACTTCTGCAAATTCAATTTGTGAAAATCTTCAAAAAGAACATGCCTCAACTATTCGTCATCCACACAACAAAAACATAAACAAAAAACGGTATGAAAACCCAACCAGCTGTTCCTGTCCTTCACGTAGAGTTGTAGAGTCCGAGAGATTGATTGTGTACGCGAGAGGGCTCCCGCGCTGTTCAAGTTTCTCCATCAACAACGACACGCTTTATCAGTTATCTTGTTAGTTCGTAAAGGAAGAGATGCGCAAGAATTCTTTTCTTCTGCTTCGAGTAAGCGGTAACGACTAAAATGAATCCTGTTTTTTTTTTTTTTTAAAAAAAAAAAACAAAACTCGTCTAGAAAAGGAGGAGAGAAAATTTTTTCCTGAAGCTAGGAGGCACTTGATGCGCTCGACGGCAGAAGATGCACTCCGTGCAATGGCTTTGATAGGCCATTCCTTTCCCACTCTCTACAACTTTGATTGGATGGCTGTCCAAGGTTAATAATAAACCCAGCAGACATCCTCCTCAAGTACCCATTTCTCCTATTCGCTTTCTTTCTCTCCGAAGGATTGGAGAGAAAGGTGGGGTGGGAATACAGAAACAATTTGCACTCGTCCCCGTCCACCAGCTTAATAGTTATCTTATTACGGAGACCGATTGGTCCAGACCATTCTATCAAAGGAAGCCAAAGTGGCATTTTATTGTCGTTGTCAACCCTAGTAGGAATGTACATGAAGGCAATATTAAAGACATCTTGGTACAACCATTCTAGAGAGTAATATAAAGAAATATCCCCCCTAAAAGGCCGCTTCACCTCAAACTGCTACATTATTTAGCAACACACAATTTAAGCTTATATTTGTGTGCTCAGCATATTAACTGAATTCAAATTACATAACGACGAATTCCAAATTAAACTCAATAACAAATAAAATTTTAATAAACTAATGCGAAATAAAGTTTGAAAATTCTATAATCATTTATTAATTCAACCAATTTGATCAGCGGTTGAATATTCATTAGGGGAAAACTACACGATATGGATCGATGAATCATCATTAATTATCTCGAGAAAACTTCATAATAATATAAATTATTGTAAGATCCATTATATCCTCATCAAACTTTCAGTTTTGACGTCGATAATCAAAGGTCTTCAGGCTATGGAAAATGCAATAACATTTTTTCCCTCCTAACGATACAGCAAGAATGATGACACACACTCCTTTAAAGATAAACGGCGATTGCATATTCTACAAAATAGAATAGCTTTCCAAATGATAAAACTTCAACCCTAAGTTCAAGCATGTTTTAGGACGAAATTCTAACTTTGTTAGAAACAAATGAACAACCAGTTTGCCTATCAGACATCATACACTTTTGTATACTGGTAGATACAAAAGTCTCATCTGCCATCAACAAATATATTCAACTAAAATCTCAACAGAAAAAAATGCCTCGAATACAGTAACAAAATTCCATGACGGAAAAACTAATACGAATCACGTTATCGAATGATTCATCTTCATCCACATGAACAAATGGAACCGACAAACACGTGCCAAAACGGCAAACGGAAAAAGTATTCCTAACAGGGGATACATTCTGCGTGTGATTCATCTTGCCAGCATTTGGCATCCTCTTTAAAAGTACGGCACTTGGCATCATCCCCGATTTCCTGCATAAAGGAGAATTCATAACAATATAAAATTTTCCGCGCGAATCGGTGTCTAATAAAATTTGCATATAATTCCAAAGAGAACTGGAGATACGTACAGGTTAGTGAGATAACGAGATTTTTCAATTCGAAAATTTGTACAGGAGGGGGAGGGGGGAATTGTGTAAATATAATAATAATATACAGTAAACACTTCAAAATAAGAAATTTTCAAAACGCTAAAATAATTTTTTAAACTTTACTTTTCGATTTATAGCAATACTGAAACAACTTAAATAAAATAAACGCGATTTGCAGTATCCTAATTTTCTTATAATCTGATATCGCCGAACAAACGGCGAAAATAAACAAAAACTTTTACATTCGAGCGCATTCGTGTGACTTATTGATCTATTGAGAAAAACAGACGAGACATTCGGCCCAGTGGATGCGGAGACCGCCTGAAGGAATTCCTGAGGTTCTCCTGTGTGAGGAGAATGCGAAGGAAAGAATCTGCGCCCGTTACATGTTGAGGAATTCTTCTATAAATCGGGATAGTCGGGACAGAATAACCGAAATCGAGACAAATAAGCGTCCCGAGTTATCTTTCAAAAAATCAGGACGTCTAGTCACCTTAAGTGTAGTAGCTAACTCGTTCTACAGAGATTGAGTTTGTTCTTAAAGAACAACGCTATATTCACATCACTTTTGCCACGTATGCGCAACAAGGCTTTTTAATGTAATGAAATAATTTGAAAAAAAATGGAAGGAAAAATTCCACGACCTGGATTCGAACCAGGAACTAAGACTGTTTCTATTTTTTAATTCAGTAAGAATCATATCAAACGAATTCCAGTACTATTTTTAACATAATAATGGACTCCTAAAGTGTATCTCGGAACAATAATTTTCCTATAATCATGGGTCCAAAATGCATTCTTACAGAGATAATGCAACTTGTACGAGGTAGGAATGACATTACAGTAGGTGTTCAAAATGCCGACCCTAAGCCTCGAAGCAGGTGTTTAGTCTGCGGACGAGATTCTCGTGAAGATGTCCACGCTCGTCGCCTCTACCAATTGGGCCATCGCGGACATAATACAGCAAGACTGTCTCCAAGTGTTAAAGACTACAAGGTAGTCATGGTAGTCTCCAATAATAGGGCGGACAGATCCGGAATTCCTCCTTTCCAAACCATCAGAAAGCTAATGAACACAAATGAAATTAAAAAGTGAAAATTGAACTTTAATGCTCAGTAGTGACAATTGGTAGAGGTGATGAACACTATACTCGTGGTTCTTATTTCGAATCCAGCTTGCAGACTTTTTCCTTCCATTTTTAACAAAAATATCATTGCCTTATGCTTAGTGCATTAACTCCAATTTTCATTTTTTAATTTCTTAAGGCTTTAACTATGCTTTGAAGGCATGAGAAATTGCGACTGTATAATAACAAGTCAAATTGTGGAATGTGGTTTTGTTCTTTACGTCTTGTTTTAAAGTTTTAAGGCATAAACAGTGAAAAAATAGAGGCGCATTCTTCCCTCCATTCGCCAAAAAAGGGGTCAAGTGCCATGCTAAATTAATAAGGAATTACTGAAGAGAATGCTGCAACAGTAGGAATTAATAGTATAGGATTGAAAAACGAACGGAAAACTTCCGCGACCTGGAATCGAACCAGAATACAATTGGTCACTTCTACCACCTCAAGTCAATGCGGACATTTGTACAGCCACGCAGTCTCCATGTCTCTTAAAGATACTAAGTACTCAAAGTGGAAGCTCAATGAAGAGGCATGTAGAAAGGACCAGCGGAGTCGAAATTATTCGGGCGATATAATTTCCCATCTGAAACTAAATATATCGAGTGGCATAATTTTTCAGCTGGAAGTGGAACTTCTCATGTAACTTGAATGCAACTGGAAATCTCTATTTAACAATATCACCCCTTTCGTTGGCCCTGTATCATATCAAATTTAATATAATAAAAATAATGTTTGTCCTTAATGACGTTTTTACACTTGCGAAATTACGTCAATTTCTAAATAGAGTCTATATGTTGAGTATATATTTCTCGATAACTTGAGTTCTGGTTTAACTAATCTAAAATCCCCCATTTAAAAATATACAAAAAGAGTAACTTCCTTTCTTAAATTACTGATAAGAAAAACTTTCGCAATTTTCCTTTTGCCGTTTTCAGAAATAATTTTAATTGAAAAAGCTTGGGATTGACCAATTCCAATACAATGACGAAATTATGTTATTTCAACCAGTTTATTTTTCGGCTATAATAATTCGAATAAATTTGAGAAATAGTTGTAGCTTAACTGGGCTAAAAATTATTTATATTTTGTCATTTTTTCATGAAATGATCAAAAACTTCTCACCAAGTGGTTGAAATTTAATGAAGTGATCAACATGAATGGGATAAATTCAATCAAAATATCATATATAGCTGGCTGTTTTATCACATATAAAAGGAGGAAATTAAACTTGATAATTGCTGAACTCCTTATTAAAAAGAATAACCGTTTCATCATTCAAAAAGACTGAATTAAAACGTATTCTATATTTTACAGAAAAATTTAGACGTTAAACGTTCATTAAGATAAAAGACACCGGGAGTTCAAAGTTCACTTTATTCAAAACACTATCAAAGCGGACCAATTTCCGCCAAAAACAAATCTATTAAGTGAAGGCAAAAGGTTATGAAAATCAGACGATCATAACTGCAGCGAAAATTAATACACCCGTTGTTCGGCTATAGATGCAGGTAATGAGTATTTATGCAAGGTGGTCATCAGAGGCCATTCGGCCCCGTTATCAATTTCATCTAATGAACAAAAGCAATTTCGCGAATTCAACCAACAAGAAGGAAATTAATTACAATACCTGTAACCCGAGCCACCCAAAAGGCGATACTAATCTTGCTACAAGCAAGCAAAACAGCAGTACATGTGTCTAGACCATCGCTATTAGCATTTGGTTTTTTATTAAATTCTTTATTAAATTTTTCGCACGAATCATAACGGAGACTAATGCTTTATTCACATCCAATTAAAAGTTTTGAAACGCGTTAATTTTGAATAGAATTTTTTAGTGAAAATCGTTTATCTTTATAATTAAAAAAAAAGGCCATTCACTAGTTTTTAACAACTGAAATATAAAACCTTTAAAATGTAAATCTAAATTCCTGAACACTTACCAAAAAAAAAAAAAACAAAAAAAAAAAAAAAAATAAGGAAAGTATTCATTCAAAAAGAATATGTAATTTAGCGTATAATTTATAACGAATAATTTCTAATCTTTCATAAGAAATTGAAAACTTCTCCGTTTTTAGTACTTAAAATATATTATTCACTCTTTTAGGCTATTAGATTACCAAATTTATATTTGAGCAACTCTGAACATTCCATGTGATCTTTAGCGATAAAGCCATCATGCTACTTGACACTGTGAAAGATTTTACTTTAGATAACGTAATTATTTACTTCATTTGCTTTATCTAATACACTGAGGTCGCTTTCTTTTCCTGTCCAATCACTTCTTTCATTTATTTTTCCATATTTAGTATAACCGGCTGATTCAGAAAATAACTTGCAGCTGATTATTGTAGGTCAAACGTTTACCGATGTATGCAGCTTAGTGCTATAGAACTCACTGGTTCCCACACATAAGCGTAGTCAGGATATATTTAAAGTAGGAGGAAGCCAGTCAAATATATTGAGCGGCCAATTTATTATGACCACCAACTCAGTGTTTGTTGGGCCACCATTTGCCTTTAATACTGCGTCAATTCTTTTTCGCATGAACTCCAGTAGATGAAGATAGGTGGTTGTGTCATATGAGAACACGCTTAATGAATAGCATTTTCCAGTTGTGTGAGATGTGATGGTTCTGAATCTAGATGTCTGAGGATGGCTTTTTCAATTTCATCCCACAAACGCTCAATGGAATTGAGATCTGGAGATTCTAGGGGCCACCTAAGCAACGTAAACTCTCCTTCATATTCCTGAAACCAATCCTCACTTTTTGAATTACCCTCGTATTAAAGCTGTAATTTTCGTATGACTTTAATAAAGCCGAAAGGAGTTAAAACCTCTTTTGATCTATTATGTATTGTGAGCTACTCCATCAAGTCTATTTGTTTGTCCGTCTGCCCCCTTCACATTTTCAACAACCTTTATATAGGAGGACTGAAATTTGGCATATTGATTTTTACGGGCATGCCTTACATCAATATTTAGTTTAATTTGAATTGGTCTACTGGCGTCTGAGCTAGGGGGGAGTCTATCGGTCAAGATGATATTTAGGTTTCTCGTAGAGGAGTTAAATTCGATATGCACGTTCTTTTAAATAGGATCTACATATTGCTATGGAGTTTGGGCTTGTTATCCCCGCAGGGTCGAAGTTGTGGGAATGGACATGTGGTAGCAGTCATATGATCTTCAGAAACTACTATATGTCATTCGATTGGAAATAATGAGAAACATTTTTTTAAATATTACGTTCGAGAAACTCAATTTCCTGATAAAATTGATGATAAAAAAATGGGATATGAAAGGGGGTAGAAATTAAAGAGGATAAAAAGTAGAAGGCTATGGATTTGTACTCTGAAAGTACAACGCTGAATTGAGTACTATAAATTCCATAACAAGGTGGAATGGATTTTCCGATACAATTATCGACAGTCTTCACCGAAGATTTCTTTAAAATAGAAAAGACTACACATCTCTAACTCAGGAAATAACTGCTCCTTAATTACATTAGTTTAACTTAAGTTCCAGAACTTACTAAAGGCCTTAAAATGATTTTTAACGCCTGGATATTTAAGGATTGCGTTCCCTAAAAAACACTTATAGGAAATCCTAAAGATACTATCCCACCTCTGGAAAAGTAAACCTCTGAGGACCAACACGCTTTCGTCCTCTTCCTGGCTGATCAACTAATGAGCCTCTTTCTTCAAATTTCACAACCATTCTTTTCAGTTGACCTTTTCGTAACTGCTTCAAAGAACGAAATTTTCGCAAAATTTCAGTACAGTAGCAGATTCACCATTTTGGTAATAAAATTCCAATCATAAAATTAAGGCATTCCCAAAATCTGCCGGCCAGGTGGCCGAGAGGGCTAGGGCGTAGGCTTTCTAGTTCTCGAGTTCACCTGGTCGTGGATTTGAATCCCGCCGTGGGCATGGATGTTTGTTTGTCCCGGGCTTTTTTGAGCTATAACTTGTGTAAAAGGCGCAAAATGACCTCAGCAGTTGATGCCAAAATTTCTAATAAACCAACCAACCATTCCCAAAATTTCATGATTTTCTGATGAATAGTTTTTGCTGCAGCGAGCTACGAACGCTTACTTTAATTTCAGACACCTGTATATTGTTAGGCACATTTTATGTACTCTCAATCTTTCCGTTGAGAACGGAGGCGTACCTTCGAAATACGAGTTTTTTCGTTTGTTGTAAACAATGAAGACTGGATTGTCAGCCCTCGTTCGATGACGCAGTCAGCAGGCTTTGTTTTTTAGGTGGCATTGATCCGGATGTACTCTCAATCAAGTTGTAAGAGGATTTTTCTTTTTATACAGGCAACGCCACCCATAGTTTCTTGTTAGTTTTTTTCCCACTTTTTTACACGTTCTTTATCCCCCCATTTTTTATCCCCATTATTTTAATCCACATTTTTTTTTACCCTACTTTTCATCCATTACTTCTTAGCCACTTTTAAGGGGGGGAAAGTTCCTTGAACTCAGGATTACCGCAACTTTCCTGTATCTTCCTTGAAGGGATTAATTTCTTTCAATTATTATTAACTTAATTAATTCTGTAGTTTAGTATTCCATGAGGCTACTTTAAAGTCTTGTCTGAATGCAAGCTTTTGAAAGTATGAGGAAAAAACAAACAAAAAAAAATCGACTCACTTGAATAAAAAAATAAAATTATCCACTGGCGAAGCAACTTATACTTTTAGAGTTCTCCAATTCTTGAATCTTAACAATGAAAACTAAAGGAGCCGGATAACAAAAATATAAATCTCTATTCGCTTTCGACCATTACGAGCAATCCGAATTCAAAAAAAGGGTTTTATCTTCATATTTAGAAAATTTATCTTCTTACAGGAGATAGTGAAGTGTTCACGTCTTCATTCAGATCAGCAGCTCTACAGCTGTAGAGCTCATCGTTTTGGGAATGTAATTACGCGGCCTTATATACTTTTATAGAGTTCGACGATGACGGCGGTGGGCTCCACTGGCACGGTGTTATTGCCGATAGAGGGAAGTAAACAACCCCATTAAATGATCGGTAAATATCATTTCAACAGAAGGGGTTCCCTACCAATAAATCATGGAGCGTGCTGTCTCAGGAGAGAACAAGGTTAAAGAGAGGTTTCAACATTTTTTGTCAACATCCAGATGGAGGTAAACAATCTGGAGTTTTCCTGAAGAATTCAGCGACGAAGTTCAAACGCTTTCAACTGAAATTCGACAAAAGCAGTTTATATTTCCGTTTAAAGAGTTGAAAATTAAAGTTTAAACGATAAAAGCAATCAAACCGAAATAGCTATATAAATTCATGGGCATAGTATACAAGGCTAGGGAGAACTGAAATTTTCCGTGACATTTTTGATGCGCGCCTGTTATGACAGTTTATGATAATGAATTTCTAAGAACATATAGATACAGAGACTTTTTTTACTTGTACTAAGCGCTACTGCAGAGAAGTAGACAAAGGAAAAAAGTACACAGAACTATATTTATGGATGTAGATAAGGCTTTAGACATCATAAAATGTAAGAAACTGCTTGAAGACTAATAAAAAGTTGGGATGAAAAACCTGAAAAGTGACGTAAGATCTTTACTTGAAATAAAGTAAGGTATGTGTGTGTCAGAAGGTAACCACAAATGAAACACACACACACAAAAGAAAGAACAAAATGATAGCAACCATCTTATTATTACAGTATCTAAAAGGAAGAAACTATAAAATATAATAAATCAGCAGTGAATGCGTGTATTGTATTCGCGAAGTCGGTCGTTCCGTCGCCAATTTTGTAGAATCTTTTGATTTTGACTTCAGATTCGGATAGAGTAAAAGTTTTAATAGACACACGTCCTATCTATTCGGAAACATGGACAAAATGACGATTAAAGTTAAACATTTTGGTTCTACATATGGTGTTAAGAGATCAACAATTAAGAAATCACCACGATAATCAGGATTTTATACATCAACAGTTAAAAGAAACTGTTAAAGATAATACTCTTAGTTTAAATATGAGAAAAAGGTCTACACTAGTGATTCGAGCTAAAAATTTATATGTATCAAATGAACTACTGTATAGCATAATTGACGGTTTATTATTCAACATGAAATATAATGAATTCATTCTTTCCGATGTAGTCGCACTTCTGTTTCATCAATAACATTTGAAAAACAAAAAAATTACCCGATTTTTATATCAGATTAAAAAACAAAGTTTTATAACACGACGATCAAAAACGCTGCACAACAAATTTTAAATCCAACAAAAATTTTTCCGAAGGAACTTAAACAAATCAATTTCATATCGTCAGAAGTTATTTTTAAAATATCTATAAATATTGTGCCTTCATGGACGCTTTGCGGGAATTTAAAAGGATTTGATTTGGTCTAAATGATCATTAAAATCTAATCAAAATTTTCATTAACGATTCGGAAAGATTCAAAAAGGTCAATGGAATAATAATACATCTGCGGACAACATTACGCAGGATCATAATCTTCGAAAGAACAGCTGAATTGTTAATTGGAAGGGAAATGGAGAATGGAATACAACTTCTAGTTATTAATAACCTTTCGGAAACCAACAAAACGACCATAAAGTTCTTCAAGAGGCATTTAACATGGGTTACTGAATCAAACTCTAATGACATTAAATCTGCGTTGAAACGTCCATTGCGGGAATACCACAACTCCATCCGCTTCCATAGAATGGTAAAGAGGGTACCTCAAAAGACCAAAGCCCAAGCCACAAATACCCAATGCAAACGAAGAGATGGCACGTCGCAAGGGTCTCTTAAACGTAAATTCATGGACAAACTGGAGACTATAAAAAGGGTTTCTTTAATTTACAATTTTCAAGAGAACCATTATTTCATTTTCGTGGACAGTGTACTACTACTGTATAAATTACAGACAATGCGAGGGAGCAAAAAAAACTTGAAAATATTCTAGAACCATTCCGAGCATGTAGCAGTGAGTCATATTCATGTAAAAATTGTGCATGTTTCACAACAGGTTCAAATTCTGTAAAATTTTGCCAATTTAACTGCCATTTCACAATTGCTCAGCAATTACGGTATCGCTTGAATAAGTCCATGGAAATTAAATTTCGCATTCATTTAAAGTTAAAATTGCAAAAAAAAAAAAAAAAGTTACCCAATACGAATAGGACCCATTCCTTAAGCAAAGTACACCAATATTCCTTACGCATGACGAATATCCTAATCAAATCCTGAGATAATTCCATATCACTAATATCTTTATACCCTCCAGAAACAAACACAAACATTCATGCTCACGGCGGGATTTGAACCCGCAACCCAATGGATTCGAGAACTAGAGGGCCTGCGCCCATAGCGCTTGGCCATAGTGGGTCACCTGGTCGGCCAACCAATTGAGGAAACATCAACACATGAAAATTGCTAATTTTCATTCACTTGTTTGCTCCTTGATCTGACAACCAGTCGACATCTTGCTCCTCTTCCCCTTTGTTTTCCATACACGTCTGGAAACATCTGAAACCATTAAGTAAGCGAAATACAATAAAAACATTCATTCAATATGCTGAATTCTGCCGCAGCGTTAATGGACTGAGGAAGTTGAGTATTCCAGTAATTACATTGGAACTCTAGAAACACTTTTATCATAAAATATCTCTAGCATCCGTGTTTAGAAGATTATCCTAATGCATTTATCATAAAACTGTATAATTTAATAGAAAGTCAAAGATAACTTCATTCAAGTCAAACTCTAATCGTCTAAAATTCACATTAAACAGTTCTGCTCTAGTCGGTGTCTCATCTGCATTAGTGACGTCATTCGATGTCCGCTTCAATAAAATTCACTTACCCTTAGAAAAAAAAAACGACTGCTCTAGCATTAACTTCGAAAAATTTGATCAAGAATCGCATTAACGAAACTGTACAATTATTATCAGCTAATCCATAGCCACAAATTCATTTTATTCGCTAAAAGCGAAAGCTAATTCAATTATCGTAAAATCGACGAATACTCTTGCTCATTTTACATTTCAGGTTTTGAATGAGAAAATAAAGACTGTCGACTGATGGCGAGTATGAAATACGATATAACATGCGACTCTGTGAAGGTTGTTAGCAGGTGTGATTCAGATCCCTGCGAAGGAAAGCAATTTGTCTGTGGATTTATATATGACAGAGCTAATTGTGGATAATGCAGGATTAGTCTGAATAATGAGGTTTGGAGATGCTAAATTATTAATGTGATTTAAATTTCAGTTTCATGAATTTCTTTGTAGGCTGTCTGCTCAATTGAAAGTGGACACTTTGATTTTAGATGTTGTGTCGAATATCTAGAAAACCATTTGACGAATTATCCTGAAACTTCAGGGGTGTAAAGAACATGTTGCACCTCATATATTTCAGCGAAGGCTTTGTCCCGAATGCAAATAGGGGAACCCTATATTCGAAAAATTACGGTAACTAGAATCACCAATATCTTCAGGGACAGAGGCCTGAAGATAGCGTACAGAATTTCCAATAACTGTAAGCACCTCCTCAGCAACAAAGTGAACAAAAAATAATGTTTGGGATCACTCTGTAAAAACTAACGCTTGAAATGCGTTCTAGTTGCAGCAAATGCTTATGACGCTTCTTTTACTTCTCGGTGTTCATTTGTATGAGAATAGTACGTATATTCATGGGGATGTAAAGGTTTCTTTAAAAAAAAAATCGAATTGTTTTTTCTTAAGTGATTTGTTTATAACCCAATGCAATGCCATTTTCAGGAACTTGACAAACCACAATAGAGACAACATCCTGCAATAAGAATATAAAAATATTAAATATTTGATGAAATATCAGCATTTTTACTAAATAATGATAATTGCGCATGCGCAGGAGTTACCAAAATATCTTTTGCATAATTTATTAGCCAAAGGTATAGAGCCACTCTTATAAAGAGCTCAAATAAATATCGTGACAATTTTTGCTGGGACAAAACCTTCGTGAAAAATATGAGGTGTAACATGCTCTTTACACCCCTGAATATGTTCTTTCAGGATAATTCGCCAAGTATTTTTCTAAATATTCGACAAAACGTCTAAAATTCGAAAGTGTCCACTTTCAATTGAGCAGTCCGTGACGGCAATTTAATATACACCCCGCGACAAAAAGTTTAAGTTCACTGATTTTTTTCTTAATTTATTTGAAAATGGTTAGTTTTAAAAATACCAATTTAATGATGTAAATTTTATGATGTATAATAACATTACAAAATAATGTTTGAAACAAATTTGTAAAGTTAAGTCAAAGTTTATTTACAAAAAATAAGAGCCAGCGTGGAAAAAAAAGTTTAAGTTCACCATCTAAAAAAAAATAAAATAGATTAACCCGTTTTACATATTTTTCATGGTTAAATTTGAAAAATCTGCATAATACTGAATCAGGAATATAATATAAATGAGCATCATCAAATACAAGATGCCTATAGTAGTTGAGAGTGACCGCATGGAAGAAATAGTTTGAATAATTTTTTTGTATAAAAAGTTATAAATTCTTTCTGCAATCATATCTCATATTTTTCGGCTCGATATAATAAAAGGTCCAACGGCAGAAGGATACGATATTGTACATTTTCTCGTCGTTCCGTTACGTCACTTTCAACTAAAGTTGAAGAAAACATTTGACAGAAATTGAGCGAGGTCAGATTTCATCTCCAAATCTCAGGATAAATCGAACAGGAAAAATTTCACAAATAACTGGACGCAGTTTATGTGTTGTGAATGCAGATGTTAACAATCCTGATTAAAAATCATGTAGAAAACGATCTGAAAGACCACGTTTTATGGGAGGTCAGTAAGGTTGCTTAATAGCATCTAAGAGCAGAATCTAACTCTCAGAAGACAGCCTGCCAAGTTGCACCTAAAGCAGGCCTAGCAAGCTATTCAGAGGTTCCTAAAGTTTACTCCAAGTTTTTAGAGAAAAAAGTAAAACGAAACCTATATTTGAACCAATATCATAAAGATGACAGACTGGAATTTGCATGACTACATACGAGTTGAAACACTGATTGGAGAAAAATTACCTTCTTAGATGAGAAAAAATTTAATCTGGATGATTCAGACAGGTTGTCTTATTACTTTCATACGTTGAGATTTAATTCATTTATCAGAGAACATACAGGATGTCTTATTATTTTCATGACTTGAGAAAGAATGAACAAATGATATTTATTTTCACAAACCACCAGGACAATCGTTGCCTACTACTTCTTGACAATGAAAAAGTTACGCGAGCTATGGCGAAAAGTCCCATCTCGTCCGCTATATATCCCAGATTCAGCACTATCGAACTATCATCTCTTCTATCTACTTAAGAAAGTTTTTGGAGGGGGAAAAAAATCATTTCGAATGAAAAGTCAATCAGCCAAAAACTGTTTGTATTCATTCTCAATCTTCAGAGAATGTTCATAAATTTCTTTAACTACTTTGGTGGAAACGTTTTCTGTGAGAAATGTTGAATCTTTAACTTAGCGAATCTGTTCTGTTGATTCGATGAAGTCGTTCCACAATGAATGTACTGAGAGTAAAAGATTGATTTTAAAGACTCTTTCGAGAATTAGCTTCTTGAGCGCTAGAACAAGTGTAAATACAGTGGCAGGAGATTTTGTAGAAAAATAGTGTACAAGTCTGTCAATGTATTTAATAAATAAATAAAGCGCACTTCCCTCATAAAACTCAACTGTCTACAAAATCAATATTATTTTATTAAAATATATTAAGCTTGCATGGAAAAGATTAAAAAAAAAGTATGCAATACACTAAAATTCAAGTTAAAAATCTGAAAATGCGTAGATATTCTCGAATAAAAAGAGCACAGCTTCCATGTCATTAACGACAGACAGCCCTCAAAAGTAATTTCAAAGGAACTCGAGATCTATATCAAGTAACTAATTTCTTCTTAACGACCAGGAAGGAATGAATTAGTTGGATTCTGCGTAATAAATAAATAAATAAATAATCACCGGAAGTCAACGAGTTATATTTATCTACGTTTTCATTAACTCCCTCCTCCCTCATCTCCAGATTTACGTAAGTTTTATTTCCTTTCGTCTGACTTTATTTTTTCTTCCGACTTTCAATTTTATTTTCGTATCTTCGATGAGCTTCGTTTTTCATTTAACTTGCATGTAATGTTTCTCCTTCGCCTTAGCTAACAATAAACAGTCCCGGTACCTCCCCTCACCCCACCCCTGAGGGAAAGAAGGCTCGCAAGACCCATCTTGGAATGAAAAGCAGGATTTACATTCGATCTTCGCCTCGGAAAGGAAATTGAACCTAAATAAAAAGAGAATTCTTTTTCACTTTCAGAAGCATACGCAATGGGACCTTCAGAAATTATTGCCGAAATTTTCAACATTTATCAACAACATAGACAGCAAAAAAGGAAAGGACGAAAATAAAGAAGAGAGACCGAGAGAGGATGGAAAATAGATTAAATAGCCTACCAAAACTTGTGTGCATGTAACTATATAAACCTAATAAATAGGAATATGGCAGCTATGAAATTGAGGTATCCACATATTTATACCGATTAATTGAGGTACATTCTGTACCCTGATTTCACAGTTATTCTTACATCACTATTTTAAAAAGAAGGATTTTAAATTCCAAACAAACCTTGAGATTTTATTTCTTTCTTTTCTGAAAGACTGGTTTGAGTTCGGTTAATTTGCATGCAAATCAACAGATGTCATTTGGGTAAATTTCTCTTTATCTTTACATGTGTTTAAGAATTGGAAAAAAAATTAACCAAATCTAGATTTAGACTTCTTTCATGTTTCCTAAATTAAATTTCATATTCCATCAAACATCTGATTAGGAACGGGCATATGAGTTGGGAATGTTAAAAACCAGCTGGTTAACGTATCTAATACACAAGTGAAGATGAAAAATAACACATGCATTTTTCCTTTTTAAGTACTCCGCGTAATAAAATGATAAATAATACGGAACGACCAGGAGATAAACAAAATTAGCTTTTTCTACTTAATCCAGAAAATCCCTGACGGCTTCTCAATTAAATTAATACCATAGTCTTTCAAAACACAAAAAGTATTTAGTTTGTAAGAATTGTGCATTCAACGCATGTGAACCATAAAATCACTAGGTAAATGTTTACTTAATAATACCATACATTTTATACTTTTTTATTAAGTATTAGATACAACTACTCTTCAAAAAATAGAGCTGCAAGTACTCGTGCAGTCTTTTATTCCTTAACGTACATCTAAATCATGCAGTTCTGTCAACACCCAAGAAATTTTTCAGCTACAACTTTGGGTCCATGCAAGAGACTGATATGTGACAAAAGCGAGTTTCTGAGCTATTGACTTCTGAAGTTTTTATTGAACCACGCTTACATTTTAGTGTTTTGAAGAAATTAAATTACAAAAATATAGACTAAAATCACTGAAACCATAACAAATATTCAGAATTAAGTACATAAAAAATTTGAGAACAATGCACACTACAAATTCTGATTACTCTGTGCAAGAACCTGATAAGTGTTCTGATTTTAAGTTTATTAATCAGAATTACTTTCTTCATCTTCTGGCATTTCTACAACACTTTCTACGTTTGCTGACATGTGACCAGGCTGATTATTAGAAAATCTGAACTACTTAGATGAAGGAGCTGTACTCTGAATATATTCACTGTACTTAACCCTATTCAGAGAGGATACTGAAAGAGGTTCCTCATATCCTATACTTAGCTCCTGGAAGGTGTCTTCTGTGTGAATAGAGCTGTGGTAGTTGTGTAATAAGCTGGCTCTTAACACGTTTGCTTACATTCACCTTTTACCAGTAGCCTATTTCGCCGTAAGAGTACGCAAAGAACAATACTCCAGGATTCCTTCCTTCATTTTAATTTTTTCAAGCCTTCTGCATTCTTATTGGTTCTCCATTCACCTTTATAACGAAATATAAGAGATGTAGGAATGGTGGTTAGAAATAGAATATTTCTGTAACTCTAAATGGATTGTTTCCTTCAGCGTTTTAAATGAGTTGAACCCATCCATCTTGGGTAAATGCAGTAAATGTGAATCTTTTTTTACTTTCTATAATCCAAAAATCACGGTCAAAGTCCAGATACGTGCATACAGGAAACTTACGTTCAACCTCATCAAACATGCAGAGGTCATAATACTAGAAAGCTATCATGTTTTTATTTGTTTCCAATGTGTTTCCTATTTGAGTTTAAATTTGCCGTTAAACAAAATGCAATATCTCGAGAACCTCTACTTGCAGTATCCTCTTCCCCAATGTATGCACTTGAAGTCGTGTATTCTAAAATTATATATCCATAACTTGTTTGTATGTGAAGTGTTGGAGAAGCTTGCTGGAGCTTGCAAATTACATTCCATATATTTTGATTATCTCTGATTGCTGAAAAATTAGTTTTCATGGAAGGTTGGGCAACTTAAGCTTTTTTTTGAACTAAAATCCTGCCTGAAAGACCTTTGGACAAAGTTTACTCGGAAAGAGTGTGAAAGATTAATTGAATCAATGCTTCAGAGAATTCGAGCAGTTTTGAAAGCAAAAGAAGGACCTACTTGCTATTAAATATTTGTTTGCGGTTTCTGAAAGTCGTATCAATCAGAAGTATGACTGTTATGATTGAAATGTAAATTAAACTTAATATGCTAATTTTTGAAACTTTATTATTCGTCGGTACATTAACTTTTATGTTATAGTATTCAATTCTGGGGTTCGACCTCTAATTTCAACAAGATGCGTCTTTTTAGAATTCAAAAATGGTTTTTGAGAATTATGTGAAAACTTCGTATGCCCTCTTCTGTCTCTCAAGTTTTTCAATTCTCTTACTGTATTCCAAGTTTATATTCTGCAGTCACTTATGTTTATATATGAAGTATTTAACGGTTATTTAATTCCTACCTCCAAGCTCTTATGTCGGCATCAATATGATTTCCATAATTATGCCACTCGCGGTGCTAACTCTATACGTAGTAATTATCAACGTCGTTTTATTTCCTATGCTGACTCTCTTCGTTCCTCTCCTTCTCCCGCCGCCTTTAAAAAGAGCTTAAAATTCCTCTTTTTCACGAATAATTTTCTTACTACCCCCCCCCCCCCTTTTTATCTCTATTGACTAATCTGTATTATTTTTTTTTTAGTTGATCTGATTTGTTTGTCATTAGTTATTTTCTCATTTGTTTCATTTATGTGGGTTCCTTATGCCTTGTGACATACAAGAAAAATAAAGGGACCTGGCTGGGTCCTGTATCATCCTATCAGCAAACCTTTTAATTTAATGATTCTCAGATGAATACATTTTTTCACTTAACAGAAATTGCAGGAATTGTAGCTGAAATTTCTTTGTTGACAGAACTACTCTGACAAATATGCTATTTATATACAACGTATATGCATAATATCAAAAAATGAATTCTGAAAATAAAAAAAAAAGGCAAATAAATGTTTTCCAAACTTAAGAAAATATTTTTACTTTTAAGGAATAGCAAAATCTTTGGGAACTTCTCCTTCAACGTGTCCTTATCCATCATTTTCCCTTTAAGCCTGCGGAGACGACGGGAAAAGGGAATCCCTTTCTAAATCCCTGCAAAATCCCTCTTTCTCAGTTACTAATTAGAGCCGTCAAACTTTCTAAATTCTCTCAACAATCATTTTCAACAAGTATTAAAAAAAACCCTACCTTTTTTCATTCTAAGTAATTCTAAACGACTTAATAGAAACATTCTTCTAACGAGCACAAAACGACCTATGACATTTTATTATTATTTTTTTTTACGTAATACGCTAAGCGTTTAGAAAGCCTGCAGGCCAAATAAAAAAAAATACGCTGAACTGCGTAAATACTAAACAGGTTTACTCGTTAGGCTAACGAAATCACAAAAAATTAAAATCTACGGCAATAAGAGTGTTTCCTTAGTTGGAATTTTCCATTCATAAGGATAGTATTGACGAAAATGCAATGACAGCTACGTTATGGCACAGGCCCAAAAGAGGATTTGAACTCTGGGTTGATGCTTTCAAATTTGGTTGGCTTTTGAAAACCCTTCTGGAGAAAGTCAATACTAGTTTCACAATTCTATTGCAGAATAAATAATTCATGTGGATGAAACGTAAATACTGTGTAGATTAAAATGAAAGAACTAATTAAAGCAAATTTCAGAATTTCTTGACATGCTTGAAGATCAAGTGCTCTCTTGTCTACTTCGAGAGGACGAGAACTTTTTTTTTTCTTTTGTCTAATTTGAATGTAGTACAGTATCTAAATTCCATCTACATGGATTATTTATCCTGCAGTAGTATTGTGAAACTAGTATTGATACTGCAAAAAGGTTCAGAGCCAACTAAATTTGAAAGCATCAATCACTGATGCCATAGTTGAATCCTCCTTCGGGCATAATGACTCTGTCACTGCATTTTCGCTAGTACTGTCCTAATTAATCTTAGATGGAAAATTCAACTAAGTAAACACTATTAAGGTGGGTCTCAAAAGTTTAAATAATAGTGGTTTTTTGACGTTCTACATAAGAAATGAAAGCAAAAATTGTTTGACTGAAATTTAACATTTATGGTGCATTAACATTCAAAGCAAAATATCAAAAAAAGATCTGTCTCAAAAGTTTAATAAAGTTATCCTTATACAGCTTTCATCCTCTACAAGTATACAACAAGTCACTTGGTATATCCTATAATTTGCATATCAATTAAAAAAACAACAACCAACATTTGCTAATTCAAAAGCTTTCATTCCCATTTCCTGTGAAAATGCCTAAAAATAAGCAGTTTTCTCAGGTGGAAGTAAGCAAAATATGGATGCTGAAAGTGAAAGGCAAATCTGTAAATGAAATTGCCAGTGAAATCGGCCGAACACCATCTGGAATTTATAAAATACTACGCTAGGGTGAAAACTTTTATGTGAAACCTCGAAGTGGACGTCCAAAAGTAACTTCAGCCAGAGATGATAGAAGGATTGAGCAAATGGCAAAGAACCAGTCTATCTAAGAGACAAATTGCTGTTGTTTCTGAACTAAACGTATCGAAGAACACAATTCGCAGGCCTTTGCAAAAAAAATTCACATCTTGTTTAAAGAAGACTGGTTAACTTGAGAGAACTACATACAGTACTCGAGAACGGTTGGAATGGGCCCGTAACCACATGAATTGTAACGATGAGTGGCGTTCCAATGGAATAGATTTCTGTTCCAAGATGATAATGCCAGATGTCATGTTTGCTGCTGCTACCACGAGGAGGTATCAAGAGCAATGTTCAATGCTTGGATTGGCCTGCGCAGAGCCCTAACCTAAGTCCATTGAGTATCTTAGGAACGGCGGATAAGGTCTCATGAGCAGCGCCCAAATCCCATTATCCAACTGTGTTCGATTTTACAAGAGGAATGGCGGAAAATTCCAATGGATGTTCTCCAAACTTAGTTCCGATCATGCCTCAGAGAATGGCTGTTGTTGTAGCCGCAAGGGGTGCTGTCACCAGGTTTTAACATTTCAAAAATTCCAGATGAACATTTTGTGTAAATAAGCAGTTACTGTTTGGGAGATAATATAATATAAACAAGAAAACAAAGGTTAATTTAACCGCTTGCTATGTAAAACTTAATACTCGGGAAGACGTGCTTCAACTTTATGCAAATCAGTTAGGAATATAAAAGGCGTAGGCCTGTTTACAGTTAGGGTTTAGTCTAAAAATATTCTGGTATAAGCTATTATCTTTATGCAGAAAAGCACAAAAGATGCCTCAAGAGGCATATTTATAGAATTTCGTAACATCCAGTTGTCGATAACTTTTTTTTTTTTTTATATTTTCATGAAACAAAACTTGAAGAGCTACTTCAATTTCATATTTTATTTTTCAAAATAATAATAATTTATTATTTAATTTTTCCTTTTCTAAAGAAAATCTTGCATGTATAAGCCATCCTCTCGCGCATTCTAACAGTATTTTTGTAATAAAATTTAGGCTACATGTTAGCTATGTATTTCACGCTTTCTGAAGAGGTCACAATAAGTGAAGCATTATTAATGTTAAGAAGCTTTCGGATTACTTTTGGAAACTTTTCATTAATTTAATCTTCATCACAACTTTTTTTTTCCAATTTTCTTTTTAACATCCTTCCTAATATTCATCGACAGATGGCAGAGTTTCTAATTTTCATCGACATTGAAGCTTAAAAAGGAAGGGAAATCAATAGACGTTAAGCCATTAATAATTAATTCAAGTTGATGGAAATAAATGATAATGTTAAAAAAACGTGAAGCATTAATTTTGAAAGGAAAAAAACCCAAAAAGAATAAGTTGTCCATGCAACGTTAAAGACAAAGCACGGAGAGGAAAGAAATGATCGCGAAGGCAATATTATGAACTGAGATGAGTTTTATTGTCCATCCACTTCAATAACCGTCATTTCTGACAGTAAAAGCACATGCATTAGGAAAATGAATGAATGCGGACCATGAAAGCAACGATGACCGGGAGGAATCGATTAAAAAAAAAAAAAAAAAAAGAAAAGCACCAACAACAACAAGCATTCAAAGCGAATTATGAACACCAAACCATCTTCCCGGTCATGTCTCCTGACAACAAAATGCATTATGGCACGAACATCTAATGGAAATGAAACGGAAATGGACTGAGTGCGTAAATGAATTTGATTTATCTTAATGCAAAGCTTATCTTTCATACAGCAGGGAAATACAAAACAGGATCTTCCACTATAGAATATGAAACCCTGGCTAATTATCAGAATGTCTGCATTTCTCATCCAAATTTGTCATATATAAAACGTTTCGATGAATGTTTATTAAAAAACGGTGGGACATATTAAAGTATTTTTACCACGATATTCTATACAATCCTTTGTCTTATGCCATTTAAAGTTTGTCAGTGCTGTCTGCTAAAAGGTAAATTCGCTGTATCATTTCTTGACCCATTTGCGCGCAACATTTGAGGAATCTCTCGCAGTTCATGTAGTAGACGAAAACACCATGTCATGAAGAAATCCCAATGAAAGTCACAGGGATTTATATGAGGACTTCCGAGGCCACAAAAAGAATCTCTTGGAAACCATTCGACAGAAACGATCTTGGAATTATGCCGAAGTTCCAGGATTCAGGAGTAGTGTGAATCATTAGCTCCGTCTTATTAGGAGCTTTAGCTAAAAGCTACTTATAAGAATGGACGCTTGGTCTGTTTACACAATAACTGGAAAAACGATTAGCTTCTTCAAATTCTGTGTCCAGAAATATGACCATCAAGATCTTAGCTTGGCTGTGATCTTTTCAGGTTTTTCGTGAACCCCTTCAAGTCGATTGCACGTGCTAAAACAGTGACACAAAGAATGCCAAGATAATGGCATGTCATATAACAATCGATTCGCCAAGAATGAATATACTGTTACTTTCTGTTTATCTTTTAACGCGCACGTGACGATCGCTTTATCATAGCTAAAGCTCCTTGGAATGTTTGCAAGATTTTATTAGAGCTTCATTTTATTCCCCCGTGTGCGATCCGGCCATATCTGGATCTCAAATTTTCCGTCGTCTCTCTAAAATAGAAAGAACCAGGAAGTCCATAACAGCTCTAATCACTTATTCAAAAGTTATTAAAGGGCTAGTAAGATCGTCAATGTGTAATCATCGACTGATAACAGATAAATGGGACGGAAATGCATTCGGCTAATGATAACGAAACGATATCTCTGCAGATACGTATATTAGCTTATCTGCTTATGGACAAATAAATATACTACATCCTCCTATCGATTAAAATACTTCTGATAATACTATATGCGTTGAATAATAAAATTTTAATAAATAAAAATTCTTTAAGGAATATTTACTTTTTCACTCATTACAAACAAATCAGACACTTTCAATAAAATTTTAAAAATTAATTTGTAGCAAGTTAACGATATATTTTTTCAATTAATATACCAATACTTTAAAAGTCTTTTAATATCACTATGTAACTTCTATCCAATTAAGAACACGTTTCCTTTCGCATCGATATCTGTTTAATACTATGTAAATCGAAAATGGTGAAAAAAAAAATTATTCAGAAAACTAGGGAAAACCGAAACAAATGGAATTTGAGAGATTTCAATAGCAATGCCGTGATTGCACAGATGTCTCTCAAGCGAATGTTCTCAGGCGCAGAAAGAGAAACAAGAGACCGGAGCTCTTTGCCTTCTTCAAATATTGGATTTTGAAAAATGAAAACGCTGAAAAGGGAGATTAGGTTCCTCCATGATCTCCTTCCACTCCTCGAAATTCTCTTTGCCTGGCGACAAATGACGATGCTATCTCCAAGGGAAGACTATAAAGCCCAAAATCAACGAGACGCATTAATTACGCAAGGGAAAATATTTACTACGTGACTAAACTTCAAGTTTAGAAAAGATTCACGCAAAAAAAAAATCAAAATGATGATCTTTATTATAATTTCGCGTGCATAATAAATAGATTCGCATTCACACTTCATACTCATTAAATAGAGAATTTAAAGCATTCTTTTTTTTTGTTTAATACAAAATATCCTTTAAGTATTCAATTCAAACGTAAAATTTGCTACTTTAAAAGAGAACTGAATAAAAATTGTAATCACATTTTTAAGAGAGTATTAGAAATATTTGAAAATGATAAATGCAGTAGAAAAAAATATTAAGCGATGCAAGCAATCGCATTCTTAAACGCTCTTCTGATAATTTGGGTGACATTTTTCAGATATGTAAAATCTTCAAGTGGCGTCTACTTAACATTTTAAAATGAAGAACATAAAGAATTGATTTCTAAAACTGCTGAGGGAATAAACTTCAAATTTTCATCAAATTTCTTTTCGGAATAAACCATCCATGGTTCGATCCGGTTGCAGCAACGCAAACAAAAGGCAAAAGAAAGCCCCAGAACAAATCAAATCAATTAATCGATCAATCCGATCCCGACCCCTGGATGACAAACTCGTCATTCAATAAATTGCAATACTAATAAATAAACAGAAATTTATTTTCTTACTCATCTCTATGTCGCAGTAAACAGATAATTTTTAAAAATCAAAAGACTTCAGGTCCAGTTAAAATAGATTACCAGCTTGACAATGCGGGTCCAGTTAAAATCTTATTTCTCCAGGAAAAAGGTTTCAATAAAAATTCCTTAAAAAGAAGATTTATATAATAAAAAATGCCACAAGAATTTTTAAATTAATGTTAATCAAATGAAAATCCAATTATAAAATATTATTCAATCTAAAAATGAAACAACAAATCCCATAAGATATGGTTTGTTTTCCAAGCATTCCAAGTTGGCTTCAGGCTTTCTATGACTTTCTATCTTAATCGTCTAAGAACTTAGAATGAATCTGATCCTCAAAACAACATCGACCATAGCAACACTTTGTTTTTGAAGGGAAGTAGAGCGTTGCCAAGCAGTGACATTACGATTCCAGATTGCAGACAAAGACAACGGAGACTTCGCTGAAGAAATCTCCGGAGAAAGAACTATGATAGGAATCTCATAGACACGCCTTATCTTTTATAGATAAAGCTAATTAGGGGAACGATAATTTTTAATTTCTTTAATAAACTTTATATGCGCCAAACTTAACGTTAAACACAAAACTATTTAAATAAATTATTTTATCAACAAATTTAAGTTAAGATGTAATTTGTGGATATAATTATAAGCAAAATTTCAGTAACATTCTACGCTAGTTTAAAAATCACAATATTCGAAACTTCCATATTTTTCAGTATCATGCATACACGAATTCCCTATACACGGCAGCACAAAGTGTTAATACCCAAACCAAGTTCATCTTTCACAATTAAATCAAACTGTTTATGAGGAACCGTTTTAACCATGTGAAAGAGCATCAAAATTAAGTAGATGTCAATAAATTTTTTGAATACAAATAATGTACATAAAGAGGAACAAAATATTAACAATTCGGCTGAACAAATTGGAAAATAGTTTACATCATTATTTAGGTGAAAATATCTTCTTCTACTTATTGTTAAGTGTTCTAATCCTACAGCGTCCTGCAAGATGGGCAAAACTAAAGAACATTCTCATAAAGTCCGTGAATTGATCATCAAGTTTCACGAAAAGAGTGCAGGATACAAGAAGATTCGCAAACATCTGAATATTCCTGTTTCTTAAAGTATTGTTCAAAAGTACAAGAAGACAGAACTCACTACCAATCTTCTTCGATGTGGACCACCGAGTGCACTATCAGAACGTAAAAAAACGAATTCTTAAACGTACAGTTCTTCAAAACAGAAAGATGTCCAAGGAAACTAGCTATGACAGGTGTTGTTCAAGTAACAAGCTTTACAGTTCGACGCCACTGAATTCTATGGGTCTCCGAGGATGTATTAATAGAAAAACCTCTGCAGTATTTCGAAAACATCATTTGATCAGTTGAAACGAAAATAAAGTTTTTCAACAGTATGGACGTGAGTTTGGGTGGCGTTTTCTTGGAGAAGCACTAAGAGATGAATGCTTGAAGACTGGTGGTTTAGTCGGACCAGGTGAGCTAGTTATTATTGAGTGATGGATCCAACAGGACATTTTAAGGAAACATCCAATACCATCTGCTCACAAGCTGGTGGGTCGCCGTTATCTTCTGCAGCAGGATCAAAAACAAACCTCACGGCCAACAAAGTCATTTTCAAGTCATCTAAGACCAACCTATTGGAACCATGGCCAAATCAATTCCCGGACTTGAACCCCATCGAAAGATGCTGATTAGAACTAAAAAATATGATGAAGAAACTGTTGCCCTTTTAATTTTACTGAACTGAAACAGCTCTATGCAGAAGAATGCGCAAAGGTTAGTCCAGAATTCTGTAAAAAGCTTGTGTATTGTATGCACAAAACGACTGAAGGCTGTTATAAAAGCCAAAGGTGGATATATAGATTTTTAAGTAAGGGGTACGAACAGTTTTGTTTAGCCTAACTTACTTGTTTCTTTTTTCTTAATGTTATAAATTATCTGTATAAATAAAGTGTATTGAAATCTTCATACTTTTGGATGCTCTTTCATATGGTTAACACGATTGCTCACAATCATTTTCATTTTATTATGAAACGATGGAATTGGTTAGGATATGAATACTTTTGAGCAGCAGTGTACCGTCACAAACGCAATTCGAATGATACAGTGAATTGAAGTTGAACGACGGAATTAAGAGTCCCAAAAAGCCGGGAAGAAATGACCCCCTCACCGAAACTACTAAGGAAGAGTGAAAGGGTTTTCAATTTCCCACGAGCTCTTGCGGTGCAGTATTAAAAATAATTCAAATTCTGTAAAAGACTGCAAGACGAGCGCAAATCCTCCTATTTTTGAGAGGATCAAAACGAAAATTAAAAACTTAACAGCTAAGCGAAAATTTTCGGATTTTCTCATAAACACTTTCAGAAGCAACACATCTTGGGTGGCTTACGTGATTTCTAGATTCAATTTCCTTATCAGTGCGTGATCTCTCTATTACCCATGATATTCGTGCCAAAAAAATTAAGTTGGAGGAAAGAAAAATAAAACAAAAACCTTCACACAATTCCTTCATCCAACAACAAATTCAACTAATAGGATGTTGTGTAAAAAAATAAATTAATTTATTTTTTGTTTGTGGCTTGCTAGGAAAATTATGAACGACGTTCTCAGCTTTAATGATGAATCCGTGTGCAAAGGATTCCAGTTCGTAATCATGATCCAATTATTAGCGCCTCAATTCTCTCATGGGAGATAAACTGCCCCCGATTTAAATCGATCAAAAATATCCCACCGATGCGAACAAACGCCCAATGGCCACACAAAGGACAGAAACAGTCCAAAAATGCTTATTAAATTTTAAGTAATTTAATTAAAACGTTGTGGAACCGAATATTTTGGTAACTATAATTATCGCAAATAAAGTACAAAGAGATAACGAAATTCACATATTAAAACTACGAGCTATGAATATTCAAAAAGCTATGGATAAACTGATTTACTGGTAAATCTGCATGAATTTGGTGATATTATAGAATAACGTAGTAGCAAATTTCAATTCATGATTATCTCGGTTTAATTTTCAACTTTTAAAATGAATACCTCTATCGCGAACAAACATTTATAGACAAAAGAACTACAATAAGCAAACTTCTTCGAAAACTTGTCGAAAAGTTGCAGCTTGCTGGATTCCAAGCAATTGCCACACGACAAAAAATCAGGCATATGGCTTATTTCCTGGAATACCTTGTGCGCATATCAGGAGTTGGAGTCGCTTTCTTGTACCTAATTATCCAAGTGGATGAATCTTGGGTCCATCATTACGAGCAAAATTAAAACAAAAGAAGGTGGTGTGGAAACACGCATCTCCTGTGGCGAAAAAATTCAAGACCGCGAAAAGTGTTGGCAAAATCATGGCAACCGTATTCTGGGATAGGCGTCGCGCTTTACAGTCCAAAGGTGGAAAAATATTAAATAAATAACAAATTAATCCTCCAGAGGAAGGTGTAGGGAAATAGCGGAAGTTCTGTGTCATCTATTTTTACCTCTTCATCTGCAATTTTTAATCCAAAAAAAATTTTTTTTAATTAAAAAATTGATTTTCTCGAACGTAGTATTTAGAAAATATAAAGTAGCTCTATCTTCTTTCCTGTCTCATCATTTCCATTCGAATGACTTATCACATGCTCTATGATGCCATAGTTCTAAATTTGATAAGGTGGATGAAGATTTGGGCAAAGTACCTTATAACTTGTATAAATATATACGAAAAAATAATGATAATAAATTGGAAAACTGCGATTACATTTACAAAATGTATTACACTATAACGTACGAGATAGGCACAATGAATTTAGGAAAAAAATTCGCCAACTAAAGCATTTGAACCTAAATCTGCATCATGAGATGACTTACCAAAGTCCAATTCTACTGTGTGGTTTTAATATACTTTTATTAAATCTGCTTCCTTGCCACCCCCACAATTCCGAACCTACTGGAACAATTTGGCCTAAACTTCATAGTAATGTAGATCTTGCCTGGAGGAATTTGGATACTGAATTTCACTCCTTTACGTATCGAAACACCACATAGATCTTTTGTCCCCTCTAATTCCCATCCCCGTAATTCCGACCCCAGTGGACAATCAAAACCAAACTAAATAGTGAAGGTGTGCATGCCCATAGGAAGCTATATTCCGAATTTCAACCTTCTACCTCAAAAATTGCAGAAATTATGAAGGGGACGGACGGACATTGTAAAACCAATAAGTAGCTCCATTCATGTACCTACTTAGTAAGGTACATGACCCAAATATCGTCCAGGTTATTATCGTCCACCTATAGTTATACTGGAATAGTAATGCAATATATCGGCAAATTCGTCTACACTTATACAACTTGTGTTATGCACTGGGCGAGAAGATCGCCGTCGTCTTTTTGAAAACAAAAGAACTATCAGGATTTTTCTTTTGTTTCTCTCGTTGATATATCAACACAGGATATTCAAACAACCTACGTTTCAAATGTAATTGCCCAAATTTTTGTATCCTAATGTAAAATACTTATGTCGTATGTTATAACTTGGGTGAGATGTAGGCTCGTTTTGCGGGGCGAAATGATGCAATACTTTTTAGAGATGTGCCTAATATCACCCATCTTGGTTTCTCATCATCCGCCGAGCGATATTTGGGACAACAATTTTCCATGACTGAGAAATTTTAAGATTGTGATGATAATTCCGCTAAAGGAAACACGTGCATCTATAAGTTGTAACGGAGTAAGAATTGTTAAGTAATGAAGACATAATGAGTGGTGGGTGATATTTGGAAAATGGTCTGTTTTCATTTAAATCACCATCTCATGTACTTCTTTAAACCAGTTGTAACCTGTCGTTCTTCAACTCCGACAGTATTTATCACATATTAATAAATGTATAATCTAACCACGGCAATGTGCTTTTAAATCAAACATTTATTTCTTTAATATTTTTGTCTAAGTTAGGTTAGGTTAGGTGTTAAACACTTATTTGTTTAAAAATTTCCCTAGGTGGATGAAGATTTGGGCAATGTACCTTATAACTTCTATAAATGTATACGAAAAAATAATGATAATAAATTGGAAAACTGCGATTTCATTTACAAAATGTATTCCACTATTACATAAGAAACAGGCACAATGAATTTAGGAAAAAAATTCGCCAATAAGGCATTTGAACCTAAATCTGCATCATGAGACCCGCGTCACTAAGACTTACCCGAGTCCAATTCTACTGTGTGGTTTTAACATATTTTTATTAAATCTGTGCGTCCAAGCTCGTGGAGCTTCCTTTGTCAAATTAAAAAATGCACTAGCACTCCTATCGCAACGACGAGCAAGCTTGCTAGGGCTAAGTCCGAAGAATAAGACAACGGATGTCTGATATTTTGTCAGAGAATTACGGATGAGGAGCATTCGTGTTATGTCGGTGCAACATAATACAGGTCGAACGAGTTATTTATTGCACGAGTTTTATTCAACAGATACAGCTAGACGAATAATAGCGAAACAGTTTGGTCAGTTGGAACCTTATTTAAAAAGTTGCATTATGTTTTGAATACCCTATAAAAACGCACACAGTGCTTCAGGATGGGGACGCCTGACGACATTTAAGATTACCCAACAGTTTATTGATTTATTAACATTTTCGCTGTAAATTAACTTTGTGCAAGCTGTGAAATTCTTTAGTCGCATTGCTCTTTAAGTCATCTTTTATTGATATTCCTCCAGTTTATCCAAACTGAACGGTGAGCTTCACATGATAATTTAATATGGACGAAATTAGGCCACAAAACGAAATACCTCGCTTAAAATTAAACAAGAGCTTTTACAATTTCATTGAAACCATTATTAATGTCAACGTCAGTAATAAACTGATTTAATTGTGCGAAACGGTATATTCAAAACGATATCGACATTCGTTCACCAATTTGGGATTTTAAGAACGAAAACTGTCACCGGACCTGACTATCATAAAATTTATCTTCTGACTATCTAATTTCTTTTAATTCCAATAAACTTTACAAATACATAGAATTCGTTCAAAACTGAAGTACCGCAATGTATCAATAATGCAAGTAGCCGTGGTATCATCGACTTTTGCTCGATTAAAGTTCTCTGAGAAGATATAATATTGCATTATGTATTTTACAGAATATTATTTACTGCACTGACCTTCCAGCAATCTTCTTAGAATTGGGAACCGCTGCTTTAAAGTATAATCGAAATGATGCACCTGGTGTAAAGAATAATGACTAAGAAATCCCCCTTGTAGTCTTCCTACGTGAAAATTTCATGAAGCATTTAAATTTAAGACTAAGTTCGATTCACAAAATGCTAATAGAATTGGAAATATCAATGAAATCTTCCAAAATGCGGCGGTGTTCATCGGCAGAAAGCGTTTTAACTTCCTAGAATAATTTTGCTTGGAGTCACATTGAAATTTCGAATCAACCACAATCAATATTTTGTTCAAAATCGATTTTCCAGAGATGGGAGAGGAAGTTCGCAAAATATGAGGAAAAGTTTTTTCTCTCTCTCGCAATTTTAATACTTCTAATTTAAAAAAAAAAATCTCGCTTAAAATTAGGAAAAAAAATTGAACCTTCCCTTGACTTAATTATTTTGTTGTAGATTTCACGAGCTATTCATTGAAGTTTCAACAAAACAAAATTGTACAAAAAAAATTTAAAAACCTAAACAGCATACATAGATAATCTTCAACCAATTTTCAAGCATTGTTGATATTGATACCCATAATAAAAAATGATTTTTCATTTGAAAATTGGAAGGAAAAATTCTGCGACCCGAATTCGAACCAGAAACCTCGACTATCATGGCCGATGCCTCTACCAATTGGGCTATCGCAGACACCACGGACAGCCAAGCTGTCTCAAGGTTGTCACGGTTGAAAGCCCAATGGGAGACGGGAACCTGGCCCGCAGATCGAGAATTTCTTCACTCCAAACCATCAGAAAGTTGATGAACTCACAAGTAAATAATAATAATTATTAACTGGAGATGCGTCTCCAAGCATAGGTAATGATCTGGAGTGGATGGTTTGGAGTGGAGAAATTCTCGATCTGCGGGCCAGGTTCCCGT
>JAHWFO010095468.1:1418176-1430907 GCA_023313115.1 Rhysida immarginata | reverse complement strand
GATGGTTTGGAGTGGAGAAATTCTCGATCTGCGGGCCAGGTTCCCGTCTCCCATTGGGCTTTCAACCGTGACAACTTGGTTGTCTTTAAGACACCTTGAGACAGCTTGGCTGTCCGTGGTGTCTGCGATAGCCCAATTGGTAGAGCCATCGGCCATGATAGTCGAGGTTCCTGGTTCGAATCCGGGTCGCATCAAATGAAAAATCATTACCTATGCTTGGAGACGCATCTCCAGTTAATTATTATTATTATTTACCCATAGTAGAATTCAATACACTATCTTACAATAATAGAACGGACAGTATACATGTACCAGAAAGGTGATCATTTAGTTTATTTAATATCTTGTTGAACCGTCGTGTTCTGAAATTAGGTCAGCCACCTTTCTGAACATATTTTCTACAAACTTCCGATAAAAAAAGCTTCCGGTGTTTGGATCCATTCTTGCTGCAAGAACCTAGCCATATAAGACGTGGATTTCGAACATAGCTTCCTGGTTCTTACTCGACGTTCCAACTCGTCCCATAAATGTACGATTAGGCCAGGAAAGGCGAATGACATTCATGTCTGTCAGCCACTGCCTGACGGAAGCCGAAAAATAACATGGTGCATTATCGTCTTGAAAGTAACAATCATTACCAAAAACTTCCACAGCGTAGGAAATACCCGATTATTCAAAATATCCTTGTAGGCTTCAGAGTTCAAATTCCCTTCAATCACATGTAAGGGTCCAAAGCCATGCCATAAAAATCATCCTTACATCATGATTCCAGCACCATCCAATTCGTCACTTCACAAAATGTTTTTCCAGTCTTCGGCAGTCTAATGTCGCCGTTCCAAACATTTTAACCGATTTCGACTATCATTATTTTTACTTTATTTTTATCATTAACTGGAGCCTAGGAGTAGCCTTGTTATTTAGCGAGATGTTTGCTTGTGTAAGGTTATACATTCCTGAATGCCGAGTGCAGGAAGTTCCTTCCACAAAGTGTTGTAATGCACATTGACTCGTGTTGCCTGTTGGATCTCCTTGTTGATGGCCTGGAGTGGTTCCTTGCGGTTTTTATAAACTTCGCAGTTCAACACCCGTCGGTCGCGTTCAGTGAATTTTTGGGATTGTCTGATCTGGGGCGTGCGTGTTTCGATGCTTGTACTGTTCCACTTCTTCACGATATCACCAATAGTTGAACGCGACTGTGATAATTTTCCCGAAATTTCACGAACAGACATACTCTTCGCTCAAGTCACTAAGTTCACTTCATTTAGTCACTTTACGCCTACGACAGCGTTACATGAGCAAATTATGACAATACTAAAAAGTTCACATCAGTAGTGGATGTGTCAGCATGGGTTCCAACATGCAAGTCGGATTTTATGCAAATTAAGTATCAGTTCCATTATTGTAGAGTAGTGCGATATGGTGGTTTAACAATGAAGAAAATCTATGCCAGATGATTTACAAGAATAAGAATTTCGTCATTCAACAGGATGCATTTTCATTGCTCAGTGTTCACTTGACAAGTTTTGTAACACTGTAATCGATCGGCTGGATTCCATATAGTGATCATTGGTTTATGCGCTGTAGTTCGCCCATGGAATCCAAATTCAAAGACCTCTCAACGGATAGTACTAGTACTGGCATCACTTCCAGGTACCAAAAGAAAGATTCTAACGAAGCCTGTCTGCACCACTTCATCGGAGGCAAAGACGACCCCGATCTACCTTTTATTTCTGCTTCTCTAATCGGAATATGGGTTTTATAACTCCTCATGTTTCCCATTTCACCACTACACCACTCAGTCACATGTGGTATCCGAATTTGGCTACTATTTTTAAAGACTTAATCGATTTCATATATCAGTAGATTTTAATATTGAACTGTTGTAAATTAACGGTAAAATATTCTTCTTAGATGAAGAGCTAAATCAAAATTTATACAGGGTGTTTGCTTTGAAGTGATCCACCCAAATATCTACAAATCTATTAAAATTGTCAACAATCTGTTAATACAATGCTATAGGAGTGTGATGATACGTCAAATTTGTCCTTTGATCTCTTTAAGGGGTCAAATCATAACGTAACTTTTTAACCGCGTAAGATACAACAAAAGTGGTAATGTTAAACTTGTAAACACCACCATGTTTACCTCTAAATCACCATTTTTACATAACTTTTTCTTTAATTCACAACAAAATTAGAAAAAGAAACCTTTCTAAGACAGTTTAATGAAGCGTTCTAATACATCAGATTTTTCCCTTACCCTTCTCCCAAGTGGATAGTTCCGTTGTTATTTTTAGTAACATTTCAGAGTAAAACAACAATGCATAATCAAATGTAGCAATACACTTATTAGACGGATACGACGGATAGAAATAGTCATAAATGTAGATGAATACGACTAGATTTCCTCAATCCAATGTCACACATTGCACTGTTTCAAGAGTAATAAACAGATTACGAAGAACAGAGTATGTACATAAACGTCATCATCATTACAGAGATTCACTAATGACATTGATTAATCGCATATTTTGAAGCAAATCCTCATGCAAGTATTAGAAATGAGTCTTTGGAATGTGGGTTATCATGCCGAAGTATTTAGAGAATATTTCACAAACATAAATATCATCCATACCATCTAATCCCTGTTCATGCACTTGAAAGAGAGCAGGACCAACAGTTGACAACGAATTTTTGTAACTTTTTGCTTGCCTACGTCTGGTGCGGGATGTATAATTCGACAGATGATCCAAGTTTTTACTAGGGTACATTGACTGGTGCACGATATTTTTTTTATTGGGATCCAAAACGTCCATCTAGGGCCTGTATGGCCAGAGGCCGACGAGTTGGGTCCCTGGATGGACCTGGATTGACGGCTGCTGTATGATGGTCGCAGCAGCCGGGGAGGGGGGGGGGGGGTTGAAGATTGTCTGTCACTGATAGTCGCCCATCCAGTGACTAGCCATGCCTGATGTTGCTTAACTTCACAGAAGTTGTGTTTTAGTGAAAGCCCACCAGGCCACGTCCTCCCCCGAAATTAAATGCTAACCTTATTATTCAAAATGGGATTTGTGATTAGGCCGAAAGTTTATCTGTGGCTGAACTTCGTCATGTATGGTTCTAGCAGGATGTGGCACCACCCCACAGAACTACTGAAGTGTCACAACTCTTGAGAAGTGCTTTCGGAACAAATTGGATAGGACGGTTTGGTCCTTATCGATTTGACTCCCATGGATTTCCTTTTTGGAGTTATGTGAAGGAATCTCTGTGTATCAAACTCCTCCCAGAAACTTGGGAATTTGCGTCTTTAGTAATAACCAATTTTGATCCGACAGGGAAGAATCAGTCACAGAAGCCATGGAATTCACATTCCGCTAATGGAATGTTGAAAATAAAGCAATAGAGAAACGAGAAGGAAAAAATTGACAAATTAATACAAGTTAAATTTATTAAAAACAGAATTGCAAATAAGTGCTATTAAGAGACACCCCTCCCTAGATTCACATCAGGAATTTTAAATCTCTTTTATCTATGTGAGCAGCTCGTACGAATGGGTAGATTTCCCCAATATAATCTTCTTAAGCACCCATATTTATGCGTCATTTGTGATAGGAGCAGTTAAGTGAATTGCTTCAAAATATTTTGATTTCAAAAACATTTAAGGAACACGCGTTAAGAAAACGCTTATTTACGGTCGATTATGTTGCGTGAATTAAAAAAAAAAAATAAACGAGTCGGAAACGCAGCAAATTGTTCACCGAAACAGTGGCGATGCGCCTGATGATAATGCGATTACTGAACAGCATGTGGTTGAGGAAGCGCCGTTTCGGCGGATTGCGACTTGAGCAAAATCGCTGTTTGATGATGGTGTCTGAAAACAAATGGCGGGTGAAAAATCCACGAGAATTTAGAAGAAGACTTAATTATGATCATAGAACAGCTCCTTATCATCTCAAGCGTTCAATGACTTCGAATCTCCACGTCTTGATATACTCAGCACTGATGGGAATTTTTTTTAATCGGGGATTCTGCTTGTGCTGCATTGCTTTCTCGTCACGAAACTGAATCGAAATAAAAGTGATGCTTTAAAAAAAAAAAGTCTATGCGATAACAGTGTCAAGGAGGAAACGCGTTGATCCATTAACGACGATGCAGACTTAGCATCACAAAAGCTGATTTGCATCGAGCGAATAATATGCTCCATTGTATTCTTGGAATTGCAAAACTTTCGCGCACAAAGGGCCCGCTAAAATCAGGTCAAATTACATATTTATCTTCGCAAACAGATGTCAATAACCGCATAAACCAAACTTAAATCGATGCTGTTATTGTGTGAGCTGACTTTTTTGCCTTGGGTCTAAAACCAGCAACTTTTGACTGTAAAGTTGAAGGAGAGATTTATCATCTAACTTATAGAGGATGGAATACTAACAAAAGCAAGCTACATGGTGTACCTGACAAGGACAACCATTCAAAAAGGCATTTCATTTTCGATCGTAAACGAACAGATAAAAATGAAGGTAGCGCACAAGTTATGTTCGAAATTAAGCTTAATGGTCTCGCTATGAGTGTTCTCGGAAAATTCATGTTCAAAAGTATCGAACAGCCCCGCTAAAAAGAGGAGGAAATGAATAGAAATTTACATAAATGAGATTGGGCAAACATTTCTTTCAAGAACATTCAATCGGGGGTGGGGGGGGGGGCTGCATTTAGTGGATTGTGGATCAGTCCTGTTCTTATATTCGTAGTAAATTAGGTATTTGAACTAATCGGATGGCTAGGACTATTGGTTTCAACAGATAATTGCTACCAATAGCTAAATGATGTTAGTACACTGCTCACAAAAATTAGGGACCATGAGAGTTCAACAATACTGTGCAAAATTGTTTCTGGATCACGAAAGGATGGCCCAACAACGTCATTTGCCGGAATGTGTGGCGTGGAGAGCTATTGGAAGGCTTGAAGCAGGAGGCTGAAAGTATTCGACGAAGCTCAGTTACAATTGCACGTGACGACCGCTACCGGAGAAACAGGCTACAAACTGCTACCCACCTTCAACGCCAGATCGCCGTGGCAACAGGACGCAGAGTATCGATACAAACGATTCGCAATCGCCTTCATCGGGATGGCCGGTGGTATGCCTGCCTTTATGGGAGCGAAGAATCTGGGTAGGAGAGCACCGCGATTTATTGGGCCTGACGAATGTAGTCGAGATTCAGTCTACAGTCAGGCAATAGACGAATGCTGACTGATCTGGAGGGGAAGTCGTAACAGATATAACCCAGGTTTTGTGCAGGAAAGAGTACGGCGGAGGCATAAGCATTGGCAGGCGTACTGACCTTATATTATTCAGAACGGCACTCTGACGGCTCAGAGGTCTAGGGACGAGACTCTCAGGCTCATTCTCATACCGTATGCTGAAGCTATCAGAGATGGCTTAAATTTTGTGGATGATAACCGCGACCACACCTAGCCGCCTAGTGAATGCCATATTTGAAAAAGAGGGTGTCGAGAGTATCGAGTGGCCAGCATGCTCACCGGATTTAAAACCCACTGAACATGCTTGGGACGCTTTGAAAGATGCATTGCAGGTACGCTAGCACCTCCATTGACTCTTCGTGACCTGGACATGGCCCTCATTCAGAAATGGCAAAGGTCAACTCAAGATTTCATTGATAACCTCATCAATTCCATGCGAAACAGGTGTACAGCTGTCTTGGCGGTTTGAAGAGACTATACAGCCTCCATAGAGGTTTTTGCGATCGGAAGCCGATTCCAACAAGCTCTTGTTCAGTGGGGAAAGCTTCAGATATGATGTATATGAAATATCATCATATTCTCAAAGTGATATATTCCAGAATTAATGGAGACTGTATGCAAATTTTCCATTATTGAAGACTTGTTTATAAACAAAATAACGTAGACCAAAGTTCCCATGCTATGATCGTGAGAAGTTAATTTGGATATCGTGGTCAGTGTTAATTGCGTGTGCTATAAATAAAGCCATTGATCCATACTTTCCCACAAGATCAGTCATGTGACTTGTTAGAAACAATGATGGTTAAAATTTTGCTTCGACTAAGAAGACGAGGTGACTTTTCCGTGCCAGGGCCTGTCTTTTTCGTCAGGTACGATGCTTGCCTTAATGATTCACGTTTTCTATGTGGGCCTTTAGTTTTCAGAAATTTGACAAAATAAAACTGGAGGAAGTGTATAAGAGAAATTAATATTCATCACACTACTTAATGGTCTAAGTGGCGCAGTGGGAAAGGCTGTGCATTTCAAACAAGGAGATGCGGGTTCAAATCCCTGCAAGAGCGTGCTTTTTAAAAATTCCTCCTCATCTTTTGCGCAGTAAAAGCACGTAGAATGAGTTTTTTTTTGGAAAAAGCTACATAGATTGACAAATATAACGTTCTCCTCCAATTTTGTTTTGTCAAATTTCTGAAAACGAAGGGCCGACACGATCATGTGGCTAACCTTGTGGGAAACCTTCAGACTAATACCTTCAGCACTGGCAAAATTTTGCCTCATTTCAAATGTACCCATGACATACGATTGTTAGTGGTCGCCAACCTCCCAATCGGAGAAAGCACATCACAGATATGATAAGCAAAAAATTTGAAACAGAGCCAAAATATATTCAAGCGCTTGAATTGACATGAGGTAACTTTTCAGCATTTAAAGACCCCGTTCAGAATAATGTACGTTTAAATGGAAAATAGTTGAAAAAAAATACTACGTGCAGTATGATCAATAAGTTCGGAGATTGCTGATATCTCCAATCAGGCTCGGAGGAGAGGGGAACTATTTGACCGTAGCGTAGAGGCACATATGACGCGAGACGTGTTAAAGAGAAATCAGCTTCAAAGTGCAGAGCTTTTCCAAACAATGCGTGCCTGTGAATTGTAGTTGTTCGCGTTCTTCGGAAGCAGAAATAGCGTTTGAAGAACAACGTGAGAATATCAAGGTCTGACAACAGCGAACAATGAGAGGTACACACAGAATCTGATCGTGACCACCGAGAGATAAGGCCTGAGCGCGGAAACGTCATCCATTGTTAATCACCATTAGAAGGCTCTGTTATTCGTATTTCTACCAATAATAAATCTTAAATTAGCCCTTCTAATGATGATGTATCAATGGATGACGTTTCCGCGCTCAGGCCTTATCTCTCGGTGGTCACGTTCTGGCTCGCCTCCGTGATGCTTTCCGTCGGAAACGCCCGCAACTTGACAATGCCCCGCACATCGGTCTTTCATGGTGAAGGCTGCATTGGGCAAAATGGGAACGTCAACTTTTCCGCTCCGTCCCTATTCACCCCGATGCGACTTTTACCTGTTCTCCCGTCTGGAAAACGTACTCAAAGAACGCCATTTCAAAAGTGCATCTGAGGTTCAGGAAGCACCGACAGCCGCCCTGAAGACCATCTCATCCAGGAATGTTTTCAGCAAATATATTCGGGTTGGCAGAAGTGCATAGTTGCAGAAGGGTCGCTGTGCGTAACACGTGATAACAATACATCATATTCGTCAGGAAGGCCAGTTTCCGAACTTATTGATCGTACAAGAATAAAATGAACCAATACCCAACTTCTAATATGCAAATCTGACAGAGCACTTTCAATGAAAGAAATTTTGTACTTTTATGTGTTTTTTATGTGTATTCCCATTTCCATTTTCGAATATGGAAGTCAATCTTGTATGGATGGTTTGTATTTTAGAAGTTGGCTATTGGTTCACTTTAGGTGAGACGCCCTGTATAATTATAACGCCCGCCATCAAACAACTCACTCTATACATATATATATATATTCCATTTCCCAAAGAACACAATTTAGAATAATTTAGAAATAAAGTCAGAAAATTCTAAACAATTATGAAAAAAAGTGAATTGCATAAAACTTGGCGCAATTACAAAAACGTTCCCGGTTATATACAGGGTGTCCAAAAAGTCTGGTAACATGGCAGATATCTCAAAGATGCCAGGTAGGCGAGATCTGATGAGTGTGGTTTATAAGTAATAGGGGGTGGGGAATCCATTATCGCACTCAAATTTGACTTTGACCCCCAAATTTAAGGTCATCCATTTGCTAACTCGAAAACTATTCAAGATAGAGAAAAATTTCCAATTGCTACCATGTAGAGCAACACCACATTAGTCTAAAAACAATTTTGAAGAACACTCTTCCCCTTGAAAGATTTTAATGTGGTGTTGCTCTACAGGGTAACAATTGGAAATTTTTCTCTATCTTGAATACTTTTCGAGTTAGCAAATGAATGACCTTAAATTTGGGAGTCAAAGTCAAATTTGAGTGCGGCAATGATTTCCCCACCCCCCTATTACCTATAACCACACATTATTTCCAGCCTACATGGCAGCTCTGAGTTATTTGCCATGTTACCAGACTTTTTGGACACCCTGTATATGATTTACGTTAAAGAGGGACATCTACTGGCATCCAAAAGTGCAAGTAGATCATGCAATCTCCTCGTATATTTTAATATCTGATACAAACAAATAAATAATCTATTCGATGGTGGCAATATCAGGAATCAAATAGTCTGGCATCGAAGTACTCTTTTCCATTTAATTTTCTATATAAAATGGAAATTCTTTTCTACTCTGACCTATACTGCGCATAAATACAATTTTATAAATGTCACGTTTAGATAAAACTAACCACATTTCCCCCCCTTCTGTGGTATCATATGACATACATATCATCTATCCTTGTAGAGTTCATAAATTATTTCCCTAGCAATTTTGTCTCGAAATCCAATTGAATCTCATGCTTTAAAGAAGAGCTCATCAAAAATCAATTTTATTCTTATTACTTTGAGTAGTACTCTTTCAGTTATTCTGTAAAGTTACAAGCCACAAATAATTCAACCCTACATACTGATCACGCAAGTAAAGTTCATCTCCACTGTCAAGTAACTTAGGAAGCCCTAAAATTTATCCCTAAAATTTTTTAAATCGTCTACTCTAGTTTTGATATGCGAAAATATTAAAGAAAATGGATTATACATCTCCATTTGAATCGTTCCCATAAACAACAATTAAGTCTGAATTTTTATCCGACCCCGTTTTGCTAAGATATGATTGCTCCTCTTAAAATAATACGCAAAGGCTTGCATTTACAGCGTTTCTTTAATTTTGTATAACATTTAATTTTTAAAAAAATGCATAATCATGTTCAAACTTTTGTAGCTCAGAGCGTTATCACATTGAGAAAGCATTCTAATTCAAATTGAAAAAGCGAAGCGCTCTCTAAAGCGATGTTTCGATTCATTTCCCTTTTGAGTAAAACATGTCTTGAAGACTCTTTCCAATAAATGCAAAAGCCTTATCATCAGTCCGACTTTTAAAGGGCTCTATTTACCATGTCAATACAAAACACCTCAAAAGCAGTTAGACAATTGAAGAGGCGGAGGGTGGACGAGAGGGAGGGAGGGAGGGAGGGAGAGAGCGTTGGAAACTTTTAAAACTCACTACCATTTACTGGCTGCCAGCTGTTCCCATTGTAAAATCTTCAAATGCAATCGAAAATCAATGGCAACATATTACGAAAATTAACGATCACACCCAACTTGCGCACACCATGCTGCGTAATATAGCGAAGCACGAAGCAGCAGCGCTTTCATGAAAAGCACCAGAGCGTGAAGCGAATAAACAATTTCACGACAGAAAGACTTAAAAGGGACAAAATTCTTCATTAAAAGGTTGCTCCTCACCATTTCACCGCTGCAATTTGTCTCGTAGAGCACGCGAGCATCTACATCGTATGGAGTGAAATTTTCAAGTTGAGCTAAAATTTACTTTGTCATTTGCCATAATGCATCTGAGCAGAATAACACTAAAGAATGGTCCGCGAACAAGGCGAAAAAAAATATCTTACAAAGTGAGGAACACGACATATAAAGGTGCTGCTACTTTTTTTTTTCGTTTTATTAAATACCACAGGTTATTTGCTTTGCAATTGGAAGGAAAAATTAAAACAAGTTCACTAGCGAAGCACGCACATTCTGGAATTTATGATGTAAAGCGAGCTAAATACTTAAAATAGCGAAGAATCACAAGAGTACACCGCAGTTCTTCAAAGATGGTTATAGGGAAGGGATTTCAACAACCAATTTATATTAAAGTTATTTAAAAAAAAAATAAATATTGTTACAATAACCGGAAGGCTCCAGATATCCGTCCAAACTGATACATTTATATACCGTGTGTTTCAAAATTTCCGAACTGCCCCTTCTGTATGTAGGGAAAGCCTAACCTATGACAGCAGGAGTAATGTTCGGCCAACCACTGAAATAAACCATGTGCTGAAATAAATTACATAAAATCAGTTTTACATAGTGGCAAATTTTCTCAAATATGTTTATTTTCTCGTATTTTTACATTCCCAAAGGAAACGGTACATGTAGTTTCATTTGTTTTCCTGCAATAAACGCTTTTTAAACTGTTACTGTACCGGTATAAGCTTAATACCGTATACCATACGTTTTATAAATAAAACTTCTAGTATTTTTTACTTTAACCTTTTATTTCACTCTCATATTCGCGTATTTGCATTTATGTAAAATAAATAGCGGGATTCATAACGACTGGGAGCATCCATTAATTGAAAAAAAGTGGTTGAGAGACAGTGGCTCCTGTCTACCAGCCCTTCAGCATAGCTGCACAACAGTAAGTTATGCAGGGAAAGTCATCTCCTGTGTTCGGGAACTTTTGCAAAATGTTCAAAACTCAAATGTTAAGGGTCTAAACATCACGCGAAGTTTGCTAAAAACCTGTCGAAAACGTCATTTAATCACAACAATTGCCGCCGATTTAATTGTAATCGCCCCTTTGAATTTAATGAACTGCTGGTGCAGAAAGTTCATAAATGACGTAACGACACAATTTAAATTTTGAGTTTTCGACATTTTCGATAAGGAACTTTAAGTTTGTAATCATGCAAAGAATCACGCTAGGTACTTTATGAGCATCGTACCTGATACATCCTGTATATCCCTTAGACCTGGTACTCCTATGTGTTTGGTCACAGTAAGAGTTCATCAAACATGGCCTTTGAAGTCCCTTCTCTCTAATATACTCCTTCTTATATCATGTTAAAATCTTGATGAACAAGATGTTTTAGCATAGTTTATGATGTTTAAATTAAAATTTCTCATTATGCATTTACTTTTATGATATCTCCGTCATAAAGTTTTGCAATAATTCTTGCTATGTTGTGGTAAAAATTTAGATAAGAATAGGTGGGCCTAATTAAATAAAACAATTTTTAAAATTTCTCCCAACTTTTGCTCCTATAATGGAGACAAAACTAACATTTACCTTTATTCTAGCAGTTGTTAATAATGGGAGTTTGTGTTGGGTCCACCGGACTTTTCAGCTGACCACAACAGACCTTAGAGTCTCAACACAAAGTCACCTCTTTCAGGTGTTGCCGACTATTAGACCATACGTAAAGTCGGCTCAATTGCGGTTAAAGATTCATATGTTGTCTTTTATCCAAAAATTCATTTTCATGCCTGTGTTTACTTCTTTCCGTCTCAGATTTGCATCGTTTATTTGCTTCTTTTTCACTTTCATTTCTCTTGTATTCAAAAAATAAGTTGGTTTCCATCGTTAAAATGCCTTTCCCTCTTAATCTTCTTCAAAACGACTCAAACTCTCGGTAGAGTCGATGGATCTGTCAATGAGTCCACATTAAAAAAATAAAAATAAATTTTAAAAAGATATTAAAAATTTACTTTATTTTCTTTGTTTATTTTCGGGTCAACAAACAATATTTGTTCAATGCAGCCATAAAAGAAATACCTACATGAAATATATCTAGAGCACAATCATGTACAAACTTTGAGGGCGGGTTCTTCACACCTAAACAAGAAACATTATCCATATAAAAGTATGCCTGAAAATCCTTACGATTTTGAGATATTAATGAAAGTTTACATTCAACTTGGTTTGAGGTAAGCCCATTAACAGAATTTCTAACCAACCAAATGGCGCTGTACTGCCATGGAAACTTGTTGACATTTGTCAACGTTTCACTTGTGTAGTAGTGAGTTAAATAAAAAGTGTTCCGTTTAATCACGGCAGGATATCCGTTTCATGAGCAGGTGGATATGATTTTCCTATGTTCTCCTCGCACGTTTTATAGGCGCTGTCTACAGGGACTTTTTTTCAGAACGCTCTTCCAAATTTATGGATGATGGGGCTCCAGTTCAATTTGGTCTCATTGTTCGAGATGCACTGGCTGATATCTATCACCATGGAAGGGAGGACCAGTTGGAAGGGAGGACAATCCTTTGGATTTGCATCTGTCGATAAATATTTTTTAAAACAACTGGTTTATGCAGCCGACATCCCTAAGGGCAGGTCTTGGAAGCCTGCAAAACCATTTGGCACCGTCCGGGAGTATTTGAAGGGTGTGACAATCAATGATCCGTAGAGAGCATGCGCGTGTAAGAAGCACGCGGAGGACATTTTGAATATTTGTTATGGCTTTCGGAGCTCAGCTGTAACGTAAATTTTCATTAATACCTCAAACCTAAGGATTTTCGGGCATATGTTTATATGGGGTATGTTTCTTGTTTTGGTGTGAGGAAGGTTTTTTGAATACCTTGTATAATGATCTGTCGCCATAAATAAACCTACATGTGTGTTATGTATAATAATAATAATAATAATAATAATAATAATAATAATAATAATAATAAT